>QEOT01006772.1:421795-491858 GCA_003123785.1 Pterocarya stenoptera
GGGGGGGGGGGGGGGAACGAGATCCCACGTCCCATGCCACATAAGAGTAGTAAGCTCATTAGACATTGTAGCACGCCATTGAGGATTGTAGATGGCTTGACTCACAAATGTTGGTTCTATGGTCGGTGGGAGAGGATGCTTGGTTACTAAGTGGAGCTGTTTGGGTTGGTAGATTTGGTTCATGGATTGTGTGGTCATTGGGTGGATTCCTTGGTTTCAGGAAAGGTTGGGTTCGGCTGGTCCAAGGTCGTGTACAGGAGGCTTGAGGTGGCTGAATCTGATTTAGAGAGGGAGTGGGTAACTCGGTTTCAGGTGGAGGAGGAAAGGTTAGAACACTAGTCAAACTGGGACTATCCAGGTCAGAATTTGATTGCAAAACATTTTGAGAGAAAGGAACACAAGAGTTACCTGCAGGCAATGTGGTAGCGATGGATACACCATCTGAGAACACTGGTGCTAGCGACGGTTGGACCGGTAGAGGCGGTGCTGGAGCGATTGACAGGACCACGAACGATGGAGGGCACGAAGAAGGAGACGAAGGTAGTGGGCCCTGGCTCTCGTTCAAAACAACATGTCTGGAAAGGTAAAGTGTTTTTGTTTTTAGATCCAAACATTTGTAAGCATTTTGGGTTTGAGAATAACCAAGAAAGAGGCAAGGAATGGATTTGGGCTATAGTTTTTTGTATTATAGGGCTTGGTGAGCGGATAACAAAGGCAACCAAACTTTTTTAATTTGAGATAGTTGAGTCGTTGACCAAATAGAGCCTCACAAGGTGATTTGTTTTGTAGTAATGGAGTGGGTTGGCGATTGATGAGGTAGCTGGCTGTATGAAAAGCATGAGGCCAATAGGATATGGGTAAGGAGCCATCATGAAGAAGGGTGAGCCCATTTCCATTAGATGATGGTGACGTCATTCGGAGGCTCCATTTTGTTGAGGGGTGTGAGGAGTGATGGTGTAGTGACTTATTCCATGGATGGAAAGATATGATTTGAGACCAAGAAACTCACCACCATTATCATAATAGAGGCTTTTGATCTTTGTTTGGAAACGTGTTTCAACAAGATTTATACTGCGAACACCAGATTTGGCATCCATAGGATAAAACCACATATATTTTGTATAGTGATCAACCAAAATGAGATAATACCGAGATCTATCAAGTCCAACACAAAGAGCGGGTCCCTAAACGAGAGGTCCATGGCTTTGAAGACTAGTGGAGTGAAAAGGTTGTTGATGTGCTTTATTGATATTGTAAGAATGACATAAAAGAGGCAGTTTACTATTTTTAACTGGAAGACAAAAAGTGTTAACAAGGTTTTGAACTATTTTGAGGGATGGATGTCCAAGCCACTTGTGCCAACCATCAATCGAGGTCCATTCATTTACATAAGCAACCAATTTTGGAGAAGGAGACACTAGTGAATTTGAGAAGGTGAAGACACCATTTTCACATGCACCTCTTAGTAGGGTTGCTCCCGTGATTTGATCCTTCACAAGAAAATAAGAAGGGTGAAACTTAATGAATACATGATTTTGAGATGTGAAGTGATGAACATAAATTAGATTTTTGCAGATACTGGGAACACAAAGAGTATCATATAAGTGAAAAATCCATTTGGGTGAGCGTAAAGCCAAAGAACCAATGCGTGAGATAGGCAAACTTGAACCATCACCAATAACGACTTCATCAGTACCATCATATTCTAAATGAATAGAGAGATTATTAAGATCACCAATGATGTTATGGGAGGCAACGGAATCAATCAGCCATTTTTTATCCTTTTGCGGTGGAAGTGGAAGCACAGTTTACACTTACTTTAGTGGGATGCAACTGAGGGCAAAATTTAGTAGTATGTCCGTATTGATCACAAAATTGACATTTTGGCTGATAACAATGTTGGTTCAAACTGGACCTACCAGAGGAATTATTGGAGCGTCTGACATCACGATTGGGCCTGGATAATGCTGAGGTCCATTTGGCTAATTGGCAGCACGCATTGGAGACCTACCAGAGGGATCACTTGAATTGAATTAACGAGTGGTGTAATTCACAGAGGCGATGTGTTGTTGGGTTGCAATTTCCAACTATCGTAGATAACGCTCGTGGCCCACAAGGAGGTCGTGAAGCTCTTTGAACACCAGGGACGCCTCCCGAGCTCAGATTGGTGCAGTAATCTCGCGAAAGTCAGAACCCAGACGATTTAGGACATAGAGGGTCAGATCGTCATCAGAGATGGGGTGGTCAATGAGGGCAATTTCATCGGCCAGGGCCTTCACAACATGTAGGTAGTTGGAAATCGATCGGTTTTTGCACTGGATCAAGGTGTGTTCTTCCTTGAGTCGCATAGCTGTGGTTCTAGATTTACTAGCATACATAGTGTTTAGTTTTGTCCATGCTTCATGAGAAGACTTGGCAGTGGCAATAAGCGATGTGATTGTTGGGGAGGTGGAAGCCAGTATGGCACTGAGTATAAGCTTGTCCTGCCAAACCCAATGGGTTTTGTTCAAGGCAGAGGATGGAGTGCCAGTGGGGGAGGGACACAGGGAGACACCATTGACATAGTCTAATAAATCATAACCAATGAGAAGAGTTTCGAATTGACCACGTCATTCGGAAAAGGTGGAGGGAGTCAATTTTTCATTGATTTGAGCAGTGATGTTGAGAGCAACAAGAGGATTTTCGGTGGAGGAAGGAGGTTGAGTATTGGGAAGGAAAGATGATGTGTGCCCTATAGGGGAAGACATTTCAGAAATGGGGATCGATGACTCGTTAGAGAGTGGCTCTTCTCATCCCATGTAGAAAATCAAACACTGCTCTGTTGTTTCAATGCAATTTTTCCACACTTTCCATTGATGATCAGTACACAATATATACAAGAATACAAATCTATTTAAGGTAATTACACTAATGCTGTGACTATCATGTTCCTATATTTCCACACTGTAGATATGGAAAGGTTTATGACAGTCATGATTATAGTGTAAACTTAATCTCATTTGACTTTGGCTTGATTGTGCAATCTTCCTTAATAATACTCAGTGATGAAATTTAGTACTCTTGTTGATATGTAAATATATTAGCTAGGGAGTCCATACACTCTTACCATATTGAACAGTCACATCCATAGTTAAATATACGAGTAATATTAGATAAAAGTTCGATTTGGACATGCAAATTAAACCCAGAACAAACATATCTATTAGGGATGTAAATAACAATATTACTTGATAAAAGTAAGATTAGCTTAGTTAAACTTGAATTTGGCTTGACTGTTTTTTTTGTTTTTTCGAAGAGTCGGTAGACACATACATAGCAGCTTCCGTCTCGAATTTGGCTTGATTTGTTTATTAAATTTACTACAAGAAAAATGAGCATTTGTGATAGATTATTTGCGATGAAAATGACTATTTATAACGACAACAAACTAATTTTACTAGGAAATAATTATTTTTGTAGAAAACAGTTAGCCACAAATAGAAGATAATGTTTTTGTAAATAGGTTGTTCGATGTCAATTTTATGCTTTAAAAAAAATGTAATGAATTAAATTATTCAGAAAAATAGAAGATAATATTTTATACTAAAAAATGGTTTTCCAATTAAAAAAAGCAAAAAATAAAAATAAAGATGAATTAACATGAGGTAATGATGTAGCAAGATTCAGGGTTGTAATAGGTTGAGCATTATACTGCTAGCAATAATCTCATGCCAAACAATAAACTGGGATGGAAAAGAGAGACCCCGCAGCGCGCGGCGGGGGGGGGGGGGGGGGGGGNAAAAACTTTAAAAAAAATCAATACACTAATAGTCACTTCTTTAACTATTAAGTAAAAAGAAAATTAAAATATATGAGGTGTCAAAATGAGAGGGTAAATTAAGTGGGCAAAGTAGCATTTTTCTTTTTTAAAACCTTACCCATGTACATATATATAGTCTATTTTGGATAGTGAGTTGAAATGAAAGTTGAAAAAAAAATATTATAAAATTAAAATATTGTTATAATATGTCTTTTAATATTATTTTTA
Organism: Pterocarya stenoptera; assembly: GCA_003123785.1. NCBI lineage: Eukaryota > Viridiplantae > Streptophyta > Magnoliopsida > Fagales > Juglandaceae > Pterocarya > Pterocarya stenoptera. The sequence continues at coordinate 425,823 of QEOT01006772.1, forward strand.
TTTTTAGATTTGAAAAAGTTGAATTATTTATTGTATTTTATTTCAAATTTTAAGAAAGTTGTAATGATGAGATGAAATGAGTTAAAATGATATTTGAAAACAAAGAAGCCCATAATCTCATTTTGAATTATTTTTGTTTGTTAACAAGTTTTTTATGCCTTTTTTTTATTATTATTTTTAGTATCATTTATTTTTTCAGATTTTTAAAGTTTCTTTTGTTTTTTCAACAGTTTTTTGATACTTGCATCTTTTTTGTCATAATAAAATCTTAAATTCCCATGATAGTTTATCTTTATTAATAATGCGTGCATACTCGTATAAAAGGAGACCACATGAATCTATATATATACATGCTCTTATATTTACATGATCAGTTGGCCCCCGAAAAAGAATTCTTATAGTATATCTCATTCAGCCTTCTTGTTTTGAAAATTTAGAGTATTAACATAATAAAATCGAAGAGCAATTTGAGAAGAGATGAAACAATATTAGAATATTGTAGGTTATAAGGTAAAGTTTTTAGCTTCCATTCAGAATCAGGCTAGGCCTATAACTAATAACAAACGGTTATTCCATATGGTCGATCACCGAATAGACAAAATATTTAATTCACAACAATTTCATTGAATCCAATCCTCATAACATGATTACGAGAAACTAGCGGTGAATAAGAGAGGTACTAATTACGAACAGTAGTAACAAGAAAACATATATACTGACATTGGATCAGCTAGAGATGCTTACTTCTTTGGTATTTGAATCTTTTCTAACTTTGCAACAGCACAGAATCTCAACGGACATTGAATTTGGTCTTTGAACCATCTCATTGAAAAAGGATGTTGAGTCTGCGGTTGAGGCTTCGAGATGAGATAAACTAATCAGAGGTAGAGAGGCTTTGGGATTTCGGTGGCTTGGGGTTGATTATGGCAGTGTTGCAGCTGTGGCTAAAAACTGTTTGCCAGTGGCTGGAGGCAACACTGCTACTACTTGCCGCGAGCAAGGGTTTGGAGAGAAAGAAGCGGGATCGGGAGGAGGAAAGAGGTTATGGGATGAGGGTGAAGTCAAGAGGGAGAAGGGGTAATCGCAAGCGACAGTGGACATGGGGCTGCCAACAGTGGAGGTGGGGCTGCCGACGGAGGCATGGCACAAGGGTGGGCAAGAGAGAAATCGGGAGAGGGAGAGGGAGAGGGAGATGGCGTTGGGAGGGAGAAAGGGAAAGAAAGAATAGGAAGGAGAGAAGGTGGTTTAGGGTTTCTGGAATGTAATCTTAGCTTACAGGAATTTTCCACTTTAATCCAAGAGCAAAAGTAAGAGTTCATTCATTTGTAATGAATTAGAAAACCCATTGGAAATATTATTTGCAATGAAGATCTATCGTTGCAAATAATTATTTGAAATGAGTTTTCTAAATCATTGCAAATGAGGGACCTCTTAAATTTTTCATGTGGTGTCTCATGCCTCAGCGATAGAGATGGAATGATTCCTAATTGTATACGTTCGAATGACCTTTAAGTAGAGTTGTCAGAATAATGTGTCCGAACGATCCCTCTTCCGAATGACCCTACCTTTTAAGTACTCCTCAGGATCATCATCCTTGGTGATAGTTGTCATTTTTTCTATGCTTATTTGCAACGAACATATAACCCTCGTAATATAGTTTTACAATTTGCAACTGTAAGAAAGTACAACGGAAAAATACCTCAAGCTCAGTTTACAAAATTGCTCCACAAGTTTCTCCAGATTGGCAACTCACAAGCATTTCCTTTTAGTGGTGAAGTGTACTACGTAGTATAAAACTAGAGTAACACTTAACAAATCCACAGCCTAAATACTCTTTCAAGAGAGAACAAAAAGAGAGAGAGATTTTTATCTATTTTTTAGATGAGACAAAAAAACAACAATTGTAGGGGGACTATTTATAGTCCTCCTACACATGGCTGGCCTTAAAGGCCAGCCTTTAAATTGCTGTAACGCATGGCTTTAAGCCATGCGTTACAAGTAAATAATGCATAGCCATGCGTTACACATGTTGTAATGGAGGGGTTAGCCCCACGTGGGCGCCCCTCCTTCTAGCATCTCCCACTCGCACACAGTGGGCATGACCCCAGGTCTGCTTCTCTCTAATGTTCTCAATTTTGTTCATACAAGTAAATAGGCTGTGCGACCACCAAGCACATTTGTAGAAAGGTGGGAGTACATATACCAAATCTCTCATAGAGAAGACCAGCATAGTAACATCCCTAAAGTGTCTGGTCATGTCCTAGACTCATTCGATCGCATCAAGATCAAGCATTTTCGAACCCTCTTGAGTTAAAAAAAACTCAGAACAATGCATGACTACCTTCAAATTATTTCAATGTGTTCACAACCTTAGTCGCTACCAATATGTAGCGTCATAGTTTGACGTCAGGAAATACTATCAAAGATACGATATTGTAGAGTCTTCCCTTTGCTCTCATGTCATTCAATTTTGGTCGAATCGCTTTCCCAGCGATACCTCTTTAGACCATATCAATCATGGCCATAGACAGCATGCCAAAGTAGCAGACATCATAACCTTCATCTCATGACACAGTCAAAAGTAAAGGACACTTAATAAAATGAGACTCACACAGTGAAAAAGAGGGGAACCTTTTATTCACTTACTCATAAGGTTGAATAAGCACATGTAGTATGAAACACATGCTACGATGGATTTCTCTTTCTCAAAAAGCATATATCTATATCAACACCGTACAGATCTTGGTCTAGTCTCTCCTTAAGCGTCTAAGCCGAGTTCCTCAATTTGCACGCCTTTGAGGCGTCAAAGAGAATCTCGCATCTGGCTATCTACAGGCTAGATGGATGGTGGGGTAACCCATGCATAGTCCATTCAATGGACCTCATCTTAGCTCCCACTAAGGTGACATACTTTGTATCAATCAACTTATCCCTTCGGACAAGTACCTAGCGACACAATGTCTCATCTCCACTTGCTACTCAAGCACTAGAGGCGATCGCTGGTGTGAGTGAGCCGATCTAAACCTGTTGACATATCTTGTGTGTGTGTATTAGAAAAAAAAACAATACGATAAAGACAAGAACTGAATCATATTGTATTAATATCCCAAAGGAAATGTTACATCTCAATGTCATTTGTAATACAAATTACATTTACAATCTACGCAGTCCTAGATTCCTAACATGAGCCTCAAAGACATCTCTTGCTATAGGCTTCGTTAAGGAATCAGCAACCATGCGACTCGTAGAAAGATGTTTCAGAACCACTTCCTTTTGCGCTACCATGTCTCTGATGTAGTGATATCTAATATCTATGTGTTTGGTTCTTCCATGGTGGATAAGGCTATACAAGGTTGTTTCTTACTGCTCCATGTAATGGTGCCATTGTTGAGCAGAAAGACATACCCAGTGGTTGATTTGGTCTCATCTAGGTCACTGCCCCAGTTGGCATCACTGTAACCTCTTAGCTGCAAATCTGAACCTTGATAGCACAACACATAGTCCGCAATTCCCTTGAGATATCGCATAATCCTCTTGACTACTTTCTAGTGAGCCAGTCCGGGGTTAGATTGGAATCTACTCACTAAGCCAACTACATAGCATATGTCAGGCCGAGTACACATCATTGCGTACATCAGACTTCCCATAGCATTAGCATAAGGGACACGGGCCATCTTTTCTTTTTCTCTTTGAGTCTTAGGACACAATTTTTTAGATAAGTTCTCGCTTCTTGCAACATGGGTGTCAATGGGTTTACATCCACTCATTAGGAAGCGCTTGAGAAATTTCTGTATGTAAATTTGTTGAGACAAACACAAAAGTCTCTTTGAGCAATCTCTATAGATCTTAACTCCCAAAATGTATTCTGCCTCACCCATATCCTTCATCTCAAAATTGAAGGATAACCACTCTTTTGTGGTGACTAACAACCCTTTGTTCTTTCCAGCTAGTAGTATGTCGTCAACATACAATGACAACATAATGAAACTCTTCTTGGACCTTTTGACATAGACACAATGGTCCTCTGTGATCATCATAAACCCATTCAAGAGAATGGCTCGATGGAATCTGAGGTACCATTGTCTAAATGATTGTTTTAGGCCATATATAGATCGTTTGAGCTTGCACACTTTGCGCTATTAACCTTTGACCACAAAACCCATTGGTTGATCCATATAGATCTCCTCATCTAGTTCTCTATTGAGAAATACTGTCTTAACATCCATCTGGTAGAGTTCCAAATCCATATTTGCTACTATAGCTAGAATCAGGCGAATTGAGGCAAACCTCATCACTGGTGAAAATGTTTCCTCATAGTCTATACCCTTCTGTTGGGTATATCCTTTGCCACTAAGTGAGCTTTGTACTTATCTATTGATCCATCCGACTTGCGTTTAACCTTAAGAACCCATTTGTTCCCAATAGTCTTACGCCCTGTCGGTAGATCAACCAGATCTCAGACCTGGTTAGTTTTCATAGATTCAATCTCATCATTGAGAGCTTTCATCCACTCATCTTTAGTAGAAGATGAGAAAGCCTCATGAATTGTCCTAGGCTCGTCATCATCATGCGGAGCTACCATAAAATCTTCCCCTTCAATCTCAAAACGACGACAGGGAATACTTTCATGTGTGCTTCTACGCGGCTGAGGTTGTTGTGATTGAGTGACAGGTGGTATGCTCCCACTCGGATTTAAATGCTTTTTATAATTTGTAGGAGCTTGAAGAATTACTTCCTCATTCTCAACTAAATTCCTTGGAGCACTTTCCTCTTGTTTCACAATCTCATGAATTTTTAAACTCTTATCAACCTCACCTCTACTTGGAAACTCATTTTCAATGAAATCCGCATCTCGTGACTCAATCTCAGTCACACTTCCATCAGATTGTTCACCTATTAACACATACCCTTTAGAGTATTCTGAGTACCTTATAAAGATACACTTCTTCCCTCTAGGGCCAAACTTCCCAAACTTATGAGAAAAATCGTGAACAAAACCCATTGAACCCCATGGCCGCAAGTTACTCAAATTGGGTTTCTCGCCGGTCCATAGTTCATATGGGGTGGAAGTTACTGATTTGGAGGGCACTCGGTTAAGAATGTAGGCAGTAGTCAAAAGTGCATCCTCTCAAAAAGAAATTGGAAGGTTTGCTTGTGCCATCATTGACCTAACCATCTCAAGCAGTGTTCGATTTCTCCTTCCGCCACACCATTTTGCTATGGCGTACTTGGCATCGTCAACTGTCTCTTGATTTCTTTTTCATCACAGAGCCTTTTAAATTGCTCAGAGAGATATTTTCGTCCTCGGTCAGTTCTTAGAGTTTTTAAACTCTCGTCTAATTGATTCTCAACCATCCTTAGATACCACCTAAAGCACTCCAATGCTTCAGACTTATGGGAGATTAAGTAGACATGACCGTAACGTGAAAAATCATCTATAAATGTGATGAAGTAGACACCTCCGTGTCTTGCCCTCACACTCATTGGAGTGAAAAAAATGCCCTAGTGGCTTTTCCAAAACGTTTTCTCTTAATTTTTCCCATTAGACAATGTTCACATGTGGGCAAGATGACTTTAGCAAGATTGCCTATCAAGCCCTCTCTAGCTAACCGAGTCATTCTATCTTACCCTATATGGCCAAACCTAGCATTCCATTTATATGAATCCAAATTATCATATGCAGAAAAAAAAGTAATTGACTCATTCATATTTGAATAATTCAAATTTAATATCATAAAACCGTCTTGCAGAAAAGCATTGCCATAAAACACATAGCCCAAATGAAAGGAAACATAATTGTTTTCAAATACAATCTGAAAACCAAGTTTTAATAGAGTAATTACGAAAAGTAAATTTCGTCGGATCTCGGGAGCGTATAGCATATTGTGGAGGAAAAGAGTGCGGCCACCCCGCAAGTCCAGCTTGTAGGTACCAAGTCCCAGTACCTTCATGCTAGCTCCATTCCCCACCTTGATATCACGGCTCCCAGCTGGAATCTGGCGATACGCCACAAATCCGACTCTGTCTCGCGTTCTGTGTTCGGTCGCTCCTGAATCAACAATCCACATAGGATAGGAATGAGCAACCATCACATGGCTAGTTACAAAAACAATGCGAGAAAAGTCAGAGTGTACCTTATTCGGCTTAGTGCAGTCACGAGCGAAGTGGCCATTCTTTCCACAGTTGAAGCACTCTACTTTCGACTTGTTCTTCCCACGCTTGCCCCTCTTGCTGCACTGGGAAGTTCCTGACACCTTCTTGATTTGTCTAGCAGCTACTCCATTCTTGGCCTTCTTGCACTTAGGCCTTGATGCCTTGCGTGAACCAGAATTACCCACATAGGCCGTATAATTGGGCTTAGCAGCCTCTAGGCGCTCAGCCTCCAATTCTAAATGACGCGAGACATCATCAAAATCTTTCATATTCTCGTTATGCGTCAGGTTCTGGCTCATATTCTCCCAAGAATTCGGTAGTGATCTTATCACTGCCTGCAGTTGCTCTTCATTTGTTAGGTTGTTTCCTGCCGACTTAAGTTCGTGGATCATGGTCGACATAGCTCTAAGATGCTGCTTCATCGTGTGGTCAAAGCGAATCTTATAAGAGTCAAACCTCATGGTTAATCCACGGAATCTAGTCGCTGAAGTTCCACCAAACTTCAACTTCAAAGCATCCCACAAGCTTTGGGCAGTGTCATAGATCTCGAACTCACACATTAGATCATTGTGCATGCTGCTTAACATTATTATGCGCGCGCACCGACTTTTCTTAGGCCATTCAGTAAAGGTTAGTTGATCTATCTTGTGTTGTTCCGAGATCCCTTCCCCGGGCGGAGTAAGAGAGTGAGATAAGGCCTCCAAGACCTGTAAGAAAGTACAGCGGAAAAATACCTCAAGCTCAGCTTACAAAATTGCTCTACAAGTTTCTCCAGATTGGCAACTCACAAGCGTTTCCTTTTAGTGGCGAAGTGCACTACGTACTATAAAACTAGAATAACACTTAACAAATCCACAGCCTAAATACTTTTTCAAGAGAATAAAAAAAAGAGAGAGTGAGATTTTTATCTATTTTTTAGATGAGACAAAAAAACAACAATTGTAGGGGGACTATTTATAGTCCTCCTACACATGGCTGGCCTTAAAGGCCAGCCTTTAAATTGCTGTAACGCATGGCTTTAAGCCATGCGTTACAAGCAAATAACGCATGGCTTAAAGCCATGCGTTACACATGTTGTAACGGAGGGGTCAGCCCCATGTGGGTGCCCCTCCTTCTAACAGCAACAACTCGAAATCATTGGTAATCGGCTAGGGAATTTGTATATATGATTTGTAGTTTGCAACCAATTTCAAATCGCTACTAGGGAAGTCTTTTTGCAATGAAACTATATCGATGCATGGTAATAATTTGTAACGGAGTCCAAATTGTTGGTAATGATACATATATAATTAAATTTTAATTAGCAATGAATTTCAAATCGTTGCTAATAAGGGAAACAAGAATTTGGCAATATAATTTTTAATTTTTAAGGAACTTGAAATCGTTGGTAATGAGGATTCATGTTTTCTAAACAAAATTAAATTGTTGCTAATGAGGAAACATGTTTTTGCAATGAAAATATACCATTGCTAATAAGGATACATGTTTTTGCAACAAAATTAAACCGTTACTGTTGATGTCGTGTCTCGCAGCCCGAGCAATGTCACAGTAACCAAGCTTACACCACCTGCAACAAGGAGGAGGAATGGTCTCTGGTCACTTCTAGGGTAGCTCCGATGCCGAATTCAGTGAAGACTATTCAAGTGAAAGGGAAAGATTGGAGAATTAGAAAAAATGGTAAAGGGTTCAGAGAGCCTTCTTGTGGGAGGGATGATTGTTATTTATACCTGATTCAAACCCCGATTGCCGAGAGAGATAGTGGGGTGTCAAGTCGTACCTAGGTCAGACTTGCTACCACTCCTCTCCCTGCTGTGACAATGCATCACACCACAACTCAGACTACCAAGGAAGATCGTGGCGTGTCAGTTCGTGCTCAGTCAAACCTGTTGCCACCAACTAACCATGACAAGGTGTTAGGTCATTGTCGAGCCATCCTACGTACCTTTTCCAACACGTCGTTGTATGCTGGGTCCCCTGACCCGCATTGAATACAACGTGTCTCGGATTTGACGTGCCTATGGTCGGACACGCCCAACGCCTGCGTAAGGTGGGTAAGTTTGTGTCATACCTTATGATAGGGCTCGGTGAGTCATCGAGTCCCAAGATGGGATTCTTAGGGTATTAGAGCTTAGTGGCAAAGTCTTTCCAAATGGGCTCATGTTTGTGGGCTCGGTGTGCGATTTTCTGATCTGGGCTTCTAGCCTGCATCGAGGTTTCGTCTGGGGGGCCTGGGGTCTCCGTAGCTTGATTTATTTGGGCTTGGGATCTTCTGAGAGAAGGTCCCCCCTCATAGTACCCCATGAATTCCTACCACAGAAATGTGGTGGGAATTCAAATCACCCCCAATAATGGTGCCACCTGTCAGTCTTTTGATGTCACCTGTTTGGCTTCCGTCTATTCGAGTTCCCAAGGCCCCCTGCCCGTTCAATGAATGCCTTTCCTTGTTTCTCGTGGTTGTTCATTCTCCCAATGGTTGATTGGAAGTGTCGGCTACCTTTTTCTCCACATCCTGGGACCTCATTGGCCAATGCCCCCCACTCACCTAACACGGCGGTTGCCATCCGTGCCATCACTTCGATTGTTGGGAACTGCGTGGTGTTTTTCCGACATCAATGCTGTCAGGATCGTTTTGTCTCCCGCACACCCTCTAACCTTCCTCTGCTATATAAAGCCCACCTCTCCTTCCTCATCGTCCATTTCTTCCTTCTATCTCTCCTAGTCTTCCTTTTGCCCATTTCTTTGAGTTCTTGCCATTTCTTCCAACTCCTTGTCCAACTGCCATGCGTTACTTCCCTTCCTAGGCCTTTCTCTCATACTCAGCCACCGTCTCCTTCTTCCCTTCGCACACTGCACAGTCGTTTTCTTCCTATTACTTCTCTCCATTGCTATGGCACCCAAGGCTGACACCGTTGCTCCATATTTCTGGGGGAAACAATGGGTTTCATCAGTCACTGGTGCAGACCTAAGGGCATTTCGTGCCCAATACAACATCCCTCCCTCCGTCGTCCTAGAGATTTTGAGAAGAGGGGGGACGAGCACTCGGTGAATCCTGACGGATGGAGTCACGAGTGGACCTTTTCCTCTTGATGTTCTCCAATGGTCTTCGCCTCCCGTTCTACCGATCTGCTCGCGAAGTTCTCAATTACATTGGGTTGGCCTCGGCGTAGTTTCATCCTAACGCTCGGTGGCTCCTGGTGTCCAGCTGCGTCATCTTTTGGATAGCCCTTAGTTGAACAGATGAGGAGTATCCTAACTTGATGGCTCGGGAGTTCATATCGCTGTACCTCATCAATCGCCAGCTGGGGAGCATATGCAATTTCCTGGCCAGTTCTCTTGGTTGGAAGATTGCTTCGCTCGAGTAGTGCCACTCGAGCATAGGAGTGGTCCCAGAAGTTTTTCTTTATTTCGGGTTCAGATTAGGAATACCCCAAGGGGGAGGCCGCCCATAAGGAGTATCCCGTTTAGGAGTTCTCGGGGTTCCTCCCTTCCTCGGAGAGTTTGGGACTCACACTAAACCGGAGGGAGGAGGCCCTTCTAGAGATGGTGATGGCTTGGGTGAGGGCCTATTCTGAAGAGTCACAGACCGACTAGGTCCTCTCCAATGAGCACATTCGAGACTTCTTGTCTGTGCCCAATCGCTTGTACACGATAGGTAGGAACTTCTTGGGTGATATTCCCTCTCCCCGGGGTAGGAAGAGCACTTCAATCTCTTCTGGCGACCAGGGGAAACGACCAAAGATGCATCACGATCAACCTCAAAAGAAGCCAAGTAGCGAGGTCAGGGGTTATTTTTCCTCTCGTGGTCATGCCAGGGAGTGGGGAGTCGTGCAGAGATGCCCCCGGGCCAAGATACCAGTGGACAGGGGCAGCAGAAATCTGTGCTCCTAGAGATTTCGGTCCCTTCAACGTGGGGGACCATGACGTTTCTAAGTGGTTCAAGCTCCACCGCCAGGCTTTATACTTCTTCGATGGGCCCCCGGCCGACCTCCGTTGGGTCCCTCCCTGACTTATTGTTTGCTTTCGAGGAAGAGGTGGATGCGTGTGACCTCTAGGTGAATTGCTCAGTTCCTTTGTGTACCCCCACTCGTGTGCCCAGCACGTTCGAGCTGTTCGTGTCCTTTGAAGACACCCTGAGGGAGGCGGGGGTTCTCCAGCTGACCCGGGAGGAAGAGCAGAGTTGGGGAACCGAGCACCAAGAAGAAAAGCAAAGTCCCTCTAGGGCCGCGAGCAAGGGGGGAGGAAGAATACGAAAGGCATCCTAATTTCTTCTTCGAGTTAGGTGACAGAGAAGAGGAAGAAGAAGAAGAAGAAGGACAAGAAGGCGAGTTCACTCCTGCCGCGACATGGAAACTCCAAGGAGGTCGCTGGGTCTGCCTCTCCCAGCACCAAGGTTGCTTCCCCCTACCTTCCTTAGCCGAGTCGAGTCGGGCAGACCACAGGGAAGGTTCCCAGGATCCCCCTCTTTGTTGTGAAGTTAAGCAACGATGACGACTCTGAGGCTCCATCCCAGGTCGCACCTGGGACGTGCAACGAGACTTGGGCGGTGCTTTTAAAAGTTTCCTGGTAGCTGGCACTCACTGGACCCTCATCTTCCACTAGGTTCAATGGGAGCAAGGCATCGACCTCAAACCTAGATAGAGCCCGGGTTGCGGCCACCGAGCAGGCGGCCTAGATGCTGCATTCGTTTTTTGCCCAGGTAGGCCTTTTCTTCCCTCTTGTATGCTTTGTTGAACTTTCTTGGCCCGGTACTTTGACGTTTCTAATCAATCCTTTCATCGTAGGCCGCAGATCAGTTGGCTACGACGATTGGGGTGGAGCTCAGGGAGTTGGAGGAGGCCAATCGGGAGCTGTGGACGTTGGGCCACTTTGGGTACTTCAAGATGAAGCAGGTGGCCCGAAAAATCAAGGACCTCAAGATCGAGCACAAAGAGTTAATCAACGAGATGGTGTAAATGAAAGACCAGAACCAACTCTTAGAGACGGTCACTGTGAGGCGAAAGTAGAAGAAGAAGGTTCTGAAGGATTTCCTATGCGATGCCAAGGAAAATATTCGCCAGTGGTCTTCCACGAACCAATCCGCTAAAGAGGCCCTTGTGGTAGTTGAGGGGAACTTGGTCACCTGGGAAGCGGAGTTGGAGTCCGCTCGGGAGGAATTGAAGGAGTTTGAGCAGGGTCGGGCCTTGGTCATCAGACAAAGCTTGAAGCTGTTGTATGGGCACCTAAGGGAGCAACTGCAGTGGGCAAAGAAATGCATCAGTGAACTCTCTCACATGGGGATCCAGAGGAACCTCGACCTCCTAGCCTGTGACATTGAGATTGGTGGCTTGAAGTCTCAATTGGACAACGTTGCGTAGCCTTCAAAGGAGATCAAGTCCCGGATCGCGAAGGCCAACGCCATCCGGGATGCAGCATAGTCTTATGGCTACCAGGAGGGTCTTGAACGGATGCACGAAAACCTGCTCTAGAATCCCAGGTTGGAACTATGCACTCTAGACTTGGCCTCCCTTCCCCCGAACGCTGAAGCGAAAGCTTATGTCAAGAACTTCGGAAGCTAGGGTATCTTCCATACCTCGTGGGTGCTCCTCCTCCTCTTCCTCCCCGGTGATGGGCTCAGACTCTCCCTTTTCTTTTTTTTGCTTTGTAGGATCTCTGTTGCATTTTTTTTTTTTTTTGTTTTTGTAAAAGTTGTAGGCTTCTGGTGAAAGGAAATCAAAATCTCTTTGCCTTGATTGGTTGTGTCCTACTTATTGTTTTTTTTTCTTGACCTTTGACTTCGATGAGGGCTCGGGGTCTAACGTCCTACTCAGGCCCCCTTGGTGAGTCTTGAGACTCAATTTTACAAGACGGGGGGCCGACGAGTCTAGAGACTTGGCCTTACCCTGTACCAAGTCTAGGGACTCGACTTCTTTGGTCGGGAGTCAGGCCTTGTTGAGGGCTCGGGATCCAGTGGCCAACCTGGACCCCACGGCGAGTCTAAGGACTCAACTTTGTTAGACGGGGGGTCGGCAAGTCAAGAGATTTGGCCTTACCCCACAGTGAGTCTAGGGACTTGACTTCAGGGTGAGTCTATGGAGTCAGTTTTGCTAGACGAGGGGTCGGCGAGTCTAAGGACTTGGCCTTACCCTACAGCCTATCAAAAGACTTGATTTCTTTGGTGGCAAGTTAGGCCTTGTCGAGGGCTCGAGATCCAGTGCTCGTCCTGGACCCCGCGGCAAGTCTAGGGACTCAGCTTTATTAGACGGGAGGTCGGCAAGTCAAGAGATTTGGCCTTACCCCGCAGTGAGTCTAGGGACTTGACTTCTTTGGTTGCAAGTTAGGCCTTGATGAGGGCTTGGGATCTGGTTCTTGGCCTAGACCCCACGGTGAGTCTGTGGACTCGGCTTTGTTGGACTGGGGGTCGGCAAGTCTAGGGACTCTTACCCCGCAGCGAGTCTAGGGACTCAACTTTGGGGCGAGTCTAGTGACTCGGCTTTGCTGGATGGGGGGTCAGCGGCTAGTCTAGGGACTTGGCCTTACCCCACAGCATTGTTGTAGGGTTTTAGCGAAGACCTAGCATATGGCGCCCGGTTTCGACTCCGTTGCGATTGTGGTGACTTGAATTTGTTAGTTCCAAGCTTAGATGACAAAGAATTTGAGATAAACAACCAAGCGTTCTCATTCATCAAACAAGTTTACAACGTTCATACAAAGTCATGCCTTATGCCTTTATATTTAGTACTTCTTTAGATGTTCGGCATTCTGGGGGTGGGGGAGCTTGTGTCCTTGATTGTCCTTAAGGCGGAAACAAGTCCTTGCTGTCACCACTTACGGGTATTCCCATCAAAGTCTCAGATTCCCTTATTCTTGGGCAGTTATCTCAATTTGTCACAACACCAATTCGCCACCTTTGAAGGAGCGCTTCTTGACTCATCTGTTGAAACATTGCTTTGCCTTTTGCTTGTTACTTGTCGTTCACATAGACGCCTCTTCCCCTTTTTCTTCCAAAAGATCCAACCGTTCGGCTATCCTCTCGTTATTGGCGTCCAGGTCGAAGTGCTGGATGTGGAAAGTGGGCATTCCGACCTCTATGAGGATTACTGCCTTGCTCCCGTACGTTTGAGCGAAGGGTCTCTCTCCCATTGGGGTTTGGATAGTCGTTTGGTACGCCCATAGTATGCTCGAGAGTTCGTTAGCCCACGTTCCCTTATGCGTCCCAAGCTTCTTCTTAAGGGTGGAGAAGAAGGTCTTGTTGGTTGCCTTGACTTGGCCATTGGCTTGCGGGTGTCCCGATGAGGAGTACTTCACCTTGATTCCAAGCTCCGCACACCACTCCCTGTAATGTGCGCATCCGAACTATCTTCCCTTAGCCGATATGAAGCTCTAAGGTATGCCAAACCGGCAGACTACCGACTTCCAGAGGAACTTCGTGATAGTTTTGGAGGTGATGCTTGCAAGGGCCTTTGCTTTGACCCAGTTTGTGAAGTAATCGACCGCAACAACTACAAACTTGCCCCTCCCCCCCCCCCCCCCCCCCCCCCCCNGTAGTACCCGGCTCGAGTTACCCTTACGGCTAGTGCTCTCCCTCCCAGGTGACTTTTTTAAATTCCTTTGTGGATTTCCGCTAGCACATACTGCGCTTCGTCGGACGAAAGGCATATAAAGAGTGGCTTGGAAAAGTCTCTCTTGTACAAGATCCTTTCCAATAGGGTGAACCGAGCTGCACTATTTTCTGACCTTCCGCGCTTCTTTCGGGTTGTCTGGTAGTTTTCCCTTCTGCTGGAAATTTCTGATATCTGCTGCCCACGGTGTGTTTTGGGAGGGGGAGTTCTTCCTGCCCTTATGCGGCCTTAGCTAGCCTGTCCGCCTTCTAATTCTCTCCTCTCGGAACTTGTAGGGTGTGGAAGTAGCGGAAGCGGTCGTGCTCATCACAGACGATCTTGAGGTATTTCTTCATCCTTTCTCCTTTCGTGGCGAACTGGGCCCTTACTTCTATCTCCTTTGCTCCTAACAACCGAGCGACCAATATCTTAGTCAAGAGTGCCTCATATTCAGCCTCGTTGTTGGTTACCTTGAAGGCGAGTTTGAATGCATTGTATTGCTCCTCCCCCTATTCGATCACTATATGCACCCCCACACCCCCGCCAGCCCAGCAGGATGAGCCATCTACATAGACCTACCAGGGCTTTGCTTGGGGGTGATGGGGATTTCCTCTGGGAAGCTGGTGAACTCTACAATGAAGTCAACCAACACCTACCCTTTGATCGCGGGATGAGGCAAGTACTCCATGTCGAATTCGCTGAGCTCGATCGCTCACTTGGCGAGGAGTCTTGACGTATCTAGCTTTTACAAGACTTTCTTCAGGGGAAGGTCAATGAGTACTTTCACTGGGTGGGCTTGGAAGTATGGCCTCAGTCTTCTTGGGAGACGACCAGGGCGAACACCAACATCTCGGTCCGCGGATACCTAGCTTCGGCTCAGCAAAAGAACCGGCTTGTGTAGTAGACGGGTTGCTGTCCTTCCACCATTTCCCATACTAGCATTGCAGACACAGCATGCAGAGACACGACTAGGTACACTGTCTGATCCTCTCTTGGTTTCGTTTGGCTTAGCGGTAGGGGCAAAGGAGATAGAAGTAAGGGTCTGATCCTCTCTTGAGCCTTCCTTAGGACTTGGAAGAAGGGGAGACACCGGTCGGTTGATTGGGCAATGAAGAGGTTCAGGGCTGCCACTCGGCCGGCAAACCTTTAGGCTTCATGAAGGTTGTGGGGGAAGGGCATCCCCAGGAACTTTCCTGACTCCACCCTGAACGCGCACTTCAATGGCTTGAACTTCATCTGGTATAAATGGAGAACAGAGAAAGCTACGGATGTTTTGGCATATAGAGGTGAGGAAGGTTCGACATGCAGTTATATGGGTGCAGCGTCATTGCCCAGCATATTAAGGGGCATCATTTGGCTGGATAAAATAGGCTTGCCTTACCTTAGACCTTAATTTCTTTGTTTGTTTGGTTGTTTTGTTTTTATTGGTTTATACATTGTATTGTTTATGGTTTTTGTGGATTTGTTTGTTCGTGTTGCTGTATGGAAGGTGTTCCTCAGCCTTTGGTGAGGCTATGAATAAAAAAAATTAATGTGTAATTAAGACAATGTGATTGATGAACCAAATTGGAGAAACCATCACATTTAAAATACAACACAACAAATTAAATAGTCAAGGACTGAAAAATACATGTATAGAATGAGCAAGAGTTATAATACTAAAAATCTTTATAATTTTACTCTGTTCTATTTGGTTGGTTTTCCTCTTTGGGTCTCCCCTGAGTAGAGTTCTTCCTGTCAGTGTACACAGGTTTGGTAGAAATGTTTTGAAATGGAGGATGGATTGGAGGCGCTATATGCAAAGATGTCCCTTACGGAATAAGAGAAGGAAGATATTCATGTAGAGACAAGTTTGCTGCAAGATGCAATAACGAGAGGAGAAAATTGTTTGACTATTAAGCTTCTCACAAAAAAATACTACAACAGAGAGGCTTTTAAGCAAACAACGAATAAGATATGGAGATCTGTGAAGCCTATCAGGTTTGGAGACCTAGGGTCGATGTTCATACTTGCTGAATTTAAGGATGTTTGAGATAAGGAAAGGGTGCAACGTGAGGGGCCATGGACTTTTAATAAAAATCTGGGGTTGCTTAAGAAGTTTGACGGCACTCAACAGGTTCATCAAATTCAAATAGTAGAGTCTATATACTGGGTTCGTATTCATGATCTGCCTATTATTGCTCACAACGAGTACATTGACCATCTCATTGGGAGTTCGCTGGGAAAAGTAAAGGAAGTGGACTTGGAGAAAGGGGTATTGGAATGGGGAGAATATATGCGAGTTAGAATCTGTCTTGATGTCACGAAACCTCTCCACCGACGAAAAAAAAATCAATGTTGGAACAAATAATTCTTGTTGGGTCCGATTCACATATGAGAGATTGCCCGAGTTTTGCTATTGTTGGGGAACACTAAGGTACAACCATCGGGCTTGTGAAAAGTGAAAGGTAGCCAGTGAATGTTATGAAACAGAAGGTTTTCCCTATGGGCAATGGCTTCGTGCCGAAAATTCCAGTGATCGGAGATGGGAGAAGCGGTATCAACAAATGAAAATTGATCATATTCCGATGACTACTACAGTGAGTCATAAATGGAAAAAAGCAGAAGGGGCAAAAATCTCGGACTGTTCATATTCGGAGGATAGTTTGGAGGGCGGAAATGGTGGGATTGTGTAGGAAAATTCAAAGGGAGGGAATCGTGGGATTGTGCAGGATCCTCGTATTCGTCAAGTTACCAGTACTGACGTGATACCTGCCGTAATTTAGTTAGCAACGGATGATGGAAACAAGAAATCAGGCATAATGGAAATACGGGGGGATTCCAATACACTGGGCACGAATCAATTGCATATTCAGGAAGATGAAGTCATGACCATAAATGTGGAAAAGGGGTCTACAGGCTTGGGTCATTCATAGACTTTATCCCAGGATGAGAGCCCATTTATGTCGCTTTTCATTAGCCCAATTGCAAAAGGCCAGAAATGGAAAAGAAGGAAGGTGGAAGCATTTGTGATGGCCCAGGGTGTTTTTCCAAAAGGGGAGACACAACGGAGAAGGAAAATGGAAGTTTCATAGATTTGAGAAGAAGATGAACTCAACGGAAAGAAGAAGGTGTCTAATAGAAGAGATGCACACAGAGAGATGAAGTACAATTCAAAGATATCAACAGAGGCCATTCCATATCCCCGCTGAGATCAATAAAAATTGTAAGTTGGAATTCTCTTGGACTTGGGAACCTATGTGGAATTGGCACCTTTCGAGACCTTGTCAAGAAGGAAGATCTAGATATCTTGTTTCTTCAGGAAACAAAGTTGAAAGCTCGCCTAATGGAATTCGTAAGTATAAATTAGAGTTCCAACATTGTTTTGTTGTTGATTGTGGGGGTTGTTGTGGAAGAATTGCAATGCGGTGGAAGGATGAGATTAAGCTTTCTGCTTTAAATTTTTTGAAATACCATGTTCATGCCAAGGTTAATTGTGAGAAGGACAACAAAATGAAATGGTTTATCATGGGTGTCTATGGACATCCTGATACAAATTACAAAACAAAAACTTGGGGTTTAATTAGATCACTTTGTCATAGAGAAGGGAAGCCTTGGTTAGTGTTTGGGAATTTTAACAAAATTCTCAGTTTATTTGAGAAATGTGGGGGCAAGAACAGACCGGAAAAACAAATGGCTGATTTTTGAGCTATCCTGTTTGAATGTGAATTAAGGGACTTGGGCTTTAATAGATCTCCATATACCTAGTGTAATAAAAGGGAAGGTAATGATTGTATTTTATTAGATAGATTTCTAGCTAATTCTAAGTGGTGTGATCTATTCCCTGTGACGATGGTTACACACGGAGTTGCTGCCTACTGAGATCATCTTCCCTTGTGGATTGATATGAATGGGGGTAGGATTTACAATCAAGGAAAGAAACCGTTCAAATTTGAAGTTATGTGGGTGGGGAGAGAGAATATGCTAATATAATTGAGAAGTCTTCTAGATATACTCGGGGTCATAACACTATGCGTGAGGTAATGGCAAGGATTTCTAAATGTAGTGTGAAGAGTTGAATATATGGAATAGGTCTAGATTTGGAAATGTTCAGAAGCAACTACAAAAAGCTAAGCTGAGATTACAAGAACTTCAAGTTTCTGATCCTACATATTTTGAGGTCATAGAACACTAGTCCACTAGAGATGAAGTGCAAAAATGGCTAGAGAGAGATGAAATCATGTGGAGACAAAGATCTCAGGTCTTATGGCTTAAAGAGGGCAACCCAATTTGAAGTATTTCCATTCAAAAGCTTCTATTAGAAGAAAAAAGAATAAGATTATAAGGTTGCAAGATGATTTTGGGGTTTGGAAAGAAAGGGCCAAACGGATACACTCATTATAGATTATTTTCAGACTATTTTTCTGCTACTGGCCAAGTGGATTTTTGTAAATATTCTTTCTCAAGTTGAAACAAGGGTAACAACTCAGATGTATGAGGAGTTATCACAGCCCTTTTTGGTAGAAGAAGTGAGTCAAGCCTTTACACAGATGCACCCCACCAAAGCTCCCGGTCCAAATGGTATGGCTCCTATCTTCTTTCAAAGGTATTGAAGCATCATAGGGAGCTCAATCATAAATGTTGTTCTGCAAGTTTTAAATACCAGTGAGTTTCCTAGAGGTTTAAATCACACTTTTATTACATTGATTCCTAAGAAAAAATCTCCGATAAAAGTTGCTAGTTTTCGTCCAATAAGTTTTTGCAATGTCATTTACAAGCATATTTCCAAAGTGATTGCTAATAGACTTAAAAAGGTATTACCTCATGTTATATCTGATTCTCAAAGTGCTTTTGTTCCAGGAAAGCAAATTATTGATAATGTTCCTATTGCTTATAAGCTTATACACTTCCTAAAAAACGAAAGAAAGGGTAAGAAAAGGTATATGTCCCTAAAGTTAGACATGAGCAAAGGTTATGACAATAGAGTGAGATTTTTTAGAAAGAATTATGGTTGCACTTGGTTTTGCTACAAGTTTCATTAAGCTCATTATGAAGTGTGTTAGAACTCTTACTTTTTCTATGTCGATTAATAGGGTCTCGAAATGCCTTATTATACCTAACCGATGTTTGAGACAATGGGACCCTTTATCCCCTTACTTATTTTTACTGTGCACTGAGGGTTTGATAAGTCTATTGAGGAACTGTGGTGGAAATGAATTTGTGGAAGGAGTCATAATTTGAGAGGTGCCCTTTGAGTGAATCATATTTTGTTTGTTGATGATAGTGTCATATTTTGTAAAGCTCATATAGAAACAAATAGAAACATTCAATTGCTGCTGGAAAAAATATAAGAAAGCCTTGGGGCAGAAAATCAATTGAGAGAAAACATCTATGGTTTTTAGTAGAAATGTGATATAGGAGTTGAGAGAATGGATCATGTCTCTATGGGGTGGGAGTCATACTCAACAATATGAGGAATACCTAGATTTAACTCCTATTGTTGGCAGATCAAAGAATATGCAAAACTAAAAGTTTGGCAGAAGCATCAAACCTGAGAAGGTAGTCCATTGTCTCAAGGTGGAAGGGAAGTTCTTGTTAAAGTAGTAGCACAATCTATCCCAACTTATGCAATGAGCTACTTTAAGGTATCAGGATCGTTCTATAATGAGCTGGAAAGGATGATGGCACAGTTTTGGTAGGGGAGGAGATAAGAGGAAAACAAAATTTTCTCAATCGGTTGGGGTAAGATGTGTGAATCAGTGTTTAGAGGAGGATTGAGATTTAAAAATTTAAAGATGTTTAATCTAGCTCGCTTGGCAAAACAAGGGTGGAGAGTTTTGCAGACTGAGGAATCATTACTCCACAAAATGTATAAGGCCAAATATTTCCCTAGACAACCAATCAGCCATCTTTGATTCTAAATTGGGCCAAAATCCTTCTTATGATTGGAAAGGAATCTGGGAAGCTACTAAACTATTGAAAAAAGGCTATATATGGTGAATTGGCAATAGGAAATCAGTGAAGGTATTTCAAGACCCTTGGATACCTAGCTTTACTGCCAATCAACTTAGTGATCAAACTATTGTGGAAGAATAGGAAACAATTGTTGACTCTCTTATTGATAATAATACTCAGTGGTGGAATGTGGAAAAAATTAGAGCTCTTTTCAATCCAACTATAGCAGCAGAAATATTAAAGATCATAATCTGCCCCACCTCAAATGACAAGTGGTATTGGAACCAAGAAAAGAATGGGATCTACTCTGTCAAAAGTGTTGATAAGCTTCTTCATAATACTTCAAAGCTGCACATAGGAGAAAGCTTGACTGAGTCCAGAAAGAAGTCTTTTTGTAAGAGATTATGGCAGATGAAACTTCCAAACAAAATAAAGATATTTGCATGGAGGGCTTGTTGTGATGGTCTTCCGACCTTCCAGAATTTGAAAAAGAAACATGTTGTGGAAGATAAATGTTATTTCTATAAAAAACAAACAGAGGACTTTCACACACTATGTTTTTCTATGAATAAATCCATAAGTATTGAAATACTTATCTCCCAGTTCTACAATAAGTTGAGCAGTGTTTGTCCTTTTGGGATTTGGCAAATTTTGTTAAGGAAGTAGGCTCTCATGAGGATCTGTCCATATTTTTCTCAATAACATGGAGATTTTGGTTCAGAATGAATAAACTGATTTATAAAAATGTGCATCATGACCAAAATATGTGATTGTGTATGCTTTAGCTTTGCAGAAATCTCGTAAAGAGGTGTAGCATGTGCATAAGGAATCTAAGCAAATGTGTTGTTGGATACCTCCTCCATCTGGATCCTTGAAGCGGAATGTTGATGGCGCCATGTTTTTTTATCAAAGGAAAGCTCGTGTGGGTGTTGTCCTTAGAAACGAAAAAGGAGAAGTTATCCTAGCATGTAGTAAGGTGGAAAATGAGATAACAAATCCAGAATCCGTTGAAACTTTAGTTAAGCTTAGAGGATTGCAATTCTATGCTCAATGGGGAATCCCAAAGCTTATTGTGGAAAATGATTGCTTATTATTAGTTAACGAACTTCATTTATCTGGAGAAAATGTTTCATCTCTAGAACATTTATTGAAAGAAATATAGCAACTGTTGAAGAGCTTCCAAGAGTGCAAAGTGCTACATGTTCGTTGAATGGGAAATGAGGTTGCACATCAATTAGCTAGATATGCATTGAATGTGGAAGATATTGAAATGTGGTGGGATCAAGTCTCAATGTCTGTTTCTCAGGATATTTGGCTTGATAAGAACAATTTGTAATACTCTTTATTTCAATGATATTGATGTTTACCAGTATATTAAAAAAAAAAAAAAATCTTTGTAATTTTATTATCCTTCCCAAGGCCACAGTCAAAGCCGGTATAGTGTAAGCTTCAAATTGCTGCACTTTCAAAACAAGTAACCCAGAATACCAATTGCATAACTCAAAAACACTCAACACAGGAAATGACTGAACAAGATTCCATTAACAAATCTTGTAGAGAATTTTCGAGGAATTCTCAACCTCATAAAACAGACTCTCAAGATCTTTCACAATGAACACATAGTTCCTTCCTTCTGCTTTTATCGAAGCAGATGATCAACTAACTTTCTAAAACAATTGTATGAAATAAAACACAAGAAGACAAATGTAAAACCCAACTACTTATTTACATCTTTAAACACAACGTTTCATTAAAGCACTCTAAACGCAATTTCTACTGAAATAAAACTCAAATCCTTCCTAAAGATCAAAACGATTCATTTCATTCAACACAATACTTCCCTCGATTCCCCTTGATGGTTAAAACCATTGCAATCACTTCATAACAGACAACCCAATGACTTTACTAACCTCCACTTCAAGGCCTCTGCCTGGCACCTGTGACAATCTCCACCACTTCAAGGCCTTGCCCACAAGGCACCCATGACAATACTACAAGACTGTTCCCACCAGGTGAGGATAAAGAGTTCTAAGTTTCCACAACAACTCCCAAGAGCTATCTTCAATAGGTGCCCCAATCCACTTAATCAGTACCTCGGTTGAAGCATGATTCCCCACTTTCGTCATTCTCTTGTCCAAAATAAGTTCAGTTTCATGTTGTACATTCCCTTCATTGTCAACAGGAGGTAAAGTAGGTAATGGAGAAATTTGAATTCCAAGTTTCCTTTTAAAGCAAGATACATGGAAAACAAGATGTATTCTAGTTAAGGATGGTAAATTCAATTTATATGCCATTTGACCAATCTCTTCAACAATCTGGACGGGACCATAGAATAGAGGAGCCAATTTCATATTTCTTCTTAGTGCCACTGATTTTTGTCTATAAGGCTGCAGTTTAAGGAACACCAAATCACAAACTTCAAAAACTCTTTCAGTCCCCTTCTTATCAACATATATCTTCACTCTACTTTGGGCCTTTTTCAAATTCTCCTTTAAAAGAAAAAGTACTTCAGCACGAGACTTTAGATGCTGGTCTACTGCAACATTAGTAATAGTGCCTGGAACATATGTTAGCAGCTTAGGAGGACAGATCCCATAAAGAGCTTGAAATTGAGTCATAACAATAGGTGAATGTATGCTAGTGTTATAACACCACTCTAGCATTGGTAACCAAGCACTCCAATTCTTTGGCTTGGTGCCCATGTATGATCTCAAATAGCAATCCACACACTTATTCAAAACTTATGCTTGGCCATCAGATTGAGAGTGATATGCTGAACTAAAGGCTAAGTGAATTCCTTGCATCTTAAACAATTGCCTTCAGAAATTGCTAGTAAAGACCACATCACGATCAGAGACTATAGTTTTAGGCAACCCATGAAGCTTAAAAACACCTAAGCTACCTTGCTAGTGTGTAAGGTTGTGTCACAGGGAAAAAGTGACCAAATCAATCTGTTTACTACAGTGAGAATGACAGTCATTCCATTGGAACATGGAAGGCCTTCAATAAAATCAATTGCAATATCCAGCTAAGGAATCTAAGGAATACGCAATGGTTGCAATGGACATGCTGGGTGTGTTGTTTCATGCTTATTCATTTGAAAGATTGGCACTCCTTGACAAGACCTGACTCGTGACCAATGAAGTCGGGTCCCTAGACTCACTACGGGTTAAGGCCAAGTATCTTGACCTTCCAGCTCCCCGTCCAACAAAGTCTATTGCCTAGAATTCCAACCAAGTCTGGTCCTTAGACTCGCTACGGGGTAAGGCCAAGTCTATTGATTTGCCAACCCCCCGTCTAATAAAGTCAAGTCCCTAGACTCGCTGCGGGATCCAGGTCGGGCTCTGGTTCCCGAGCCCTCGACAAGACCTAACTCGCGACCAACGAAGTCAGGTCTGTAGACTCGCTGCGAGGTAAGGCCAAGTATCTTGACTTGTCAACCCCCCATCCAATAAAGCCGAATCCCTAGACTCGCACTGAAGTCAGGTCCCTAGACCCACAGTGGGGTAAATCCAAATCTCTTGACTTGCCAACACCCCGTCAAACAAAGCCGAGTCCCTACTCATCCCTGGGTCTAGGTCGGGCTTTGGATCCCAAGCCCTCGAGAAGACCTGACTTGCAACCAACAAAGTCGGGTCCCTAGACTCATTGAGGGGTAAGGCCAAGTCTCTTGAGTTGCTGACCCCTCGTCTAACAAAGCTGAGTCCCTAGACTTGCAACGAAGTCGGGTTCCTAGACTTGCTGCGGGGTAAGGCCAAGTCTATTGACTTGCCGACCCCCCATCCAACAAAGTCAAGTCCCTAGACTCGCCTCTAGTCCAGGTTGGGCTCCAGACCCTGAGCCCTCGACAAGACCTAACTCGTGACCAACGAAATCGGGTCCCTAGACTCGTTGCAGGGTAAGGCCAAGTCTCTTGACTTGTCGACCCCCAACAAAGAAAAGAAAGAGAAGGAGAGTTGAGATTCACCGTGAAGAGAGAAGAAAAGTAAGATACAAGTGGTTGGGAGAAACATATTTCCATTGCATTTCATCAACAAAGTATACAACTCTTGCAGAAACCAAAACAGAAAGCGTTGTACAAAGGCCCTACAAAGCAAGAAAAAAAATATACATATAGCCCAAGTCGGTCACTATGGAGGAGGAGGTGGAGGAGCACCCGTGGGATATGAAGGATACCCTAGCTTCTCAAAGTTCTTGACATAATTTTGTGCTTTGGCATTTTGGAAAAGGGAGGCCAAGTCTAGAGCATGTAGGTCCAGCCCAGGATTCTGGAGCAGGTGCTAAGCAGCCGGACCAGGCCTTCCTTGTATACATAAGAACAAGCTGCGTCCTGGATTGCGTTGGCCTTTGAGATCTAAGACCTAATCTCCCCAGAATACTACGTAACGTCGTCCAATTGGGACTTTAGTTGATGTTCAGCCAAGTCCCCGAGCAAGAGAGTTCACCAACGCGTTCATTCGCCCGACACAATTTCTCATTTAGGTGGTAGGCTGTCTGGGTAATTTTGAAGTGCCCAGCCAACAACTTGGAGGGCTTTCTGGCAACCACGACCCGCCCCCACTCAGACTCCTTCAACTTCTAGTAGACTCCAGCTCTGCTTCTTGGTGGACCAGGTTTCGCTCAGCCACGGCATGGGCCTCCTCGATGTCTTGTCACTCAGACAACCACCAATCTGTGTTTTCCTCAACCTTGCACAGAAGGCACCTCAGAACTTTCTTTTTCTGCTTATGCCTCGTAGCAACCGCCTACAAAATTCGGTGTTGCTCTTTCAAGAGCCGATCTGCTCCTCCAAGAGTTGGTTCTAATTCCTCAAGGACACCACCTTGCAGATTGGCTCTTTGCGCTCGGTCCTGAGATCCTTGATCTGCCTGGCCGCCTGCTTCATTTTATTGTACCCAAAACGCCCCAACATCCTGATCTCTAAATTGGCTGCCTCCAGCTCCCCTAGCTCCTTCCCAATCTTCGTAGTCAATCTATCCGCGGCCTGCGAGGAAAGAAATACCTATAAGTGTCAAAACAAGGGGGCCGAGAAGGATAGACAAAGCAAGCAAATGAAAGGCCTTGTTCGGATTTGAGGCCGGCGCCTGATTCCCATCGACCCCAGCAGAAGGGGAAGGTTCTGCAATTGTTAGTTTCCAGAAGAAGTTTAGAAGCAACCCCCAAGTCTCGTTGCATAGCCCAGGTGCAATTGGGATGGAGGTTCAGAATCGTCGTCATCACTTAACTCCATGACGACTGGGGGATCCAGGGAAGCCCCTGATGCTCGCCTCCCCTAGGCATGGCAAAGGAAGGCGGGGAGGGGGCAACCTTGCTGCAGGGATAGGCGGACCCGGCTATCGCCTCTGGGATCCCTGTCGTAGGAGAAGGGACCTTTCCTTAACCTCCCCCTGCCTCACTTTCTCGTTCTTCTTGATCTTCTCCTTCTTCTTCTTGTTTTCTTCCAATTGGAAAGAGGTGTTGGGATGCTCTTCTTGGCCGGAGGAACCTTGCTCCTCTTCCCGGAGCCTGGTTACCGAGCTCGTCTCTTCCTCCCGTGAACCTGCCTCCGGAGTCAGCTCTTCCTCTAGGCGCCAGTTCTCTAGGCCTAGAGGTCGCACGCATCCTCCTCTTCCACAGAGGGAAACAACGGATTAGGAAAAGGCCTAACAGAAGTAGCCGGGGGCCCGTCAAAGAAGAAGGAGGCCCAGTAGCGGAGTGCAAACTGCTCGAAAATGATGTGGTTTCCCATGTTGAAGGAATTGGGATCTCTAGGTGCACAGACTGTTGTTTCCCCTATTCGCAAATGTCACGGCCCCAGGGGGTCTCAGCAAGGCTCCCAGATTCCCCAGGACGACCACAAGAGGAGGAGGAACCCCCAGCCTCACTACTTGGTTCCTTCTAAGGTGGATTGTGATGTACCTTCGGTTGTTTCACCTGACCACCAGAGGAACTCAAGGCACGCTTCTAAACCTGGGGAGATGGGATATCACCCAAAACAATTTTGCCAATAGCATACGAGCGATCGGGCATGGACAGAAGTTACGAATATTCTTGTCGGAGAGGGCTTGATCAGTCTGCGACTCGTCAGGATGGGCCCACACCCAAGCCATCACCATCTCTATGTAGGCCTCCTCCCTTCGATTGAGGGTAAGTTCCAGAATCTTCGTGGAAGGGAGAATCCCCAGCACGCCTGAATGGGATACTCCTTGTGGGCGGCCTCCCCCTTGGGGTATTCCCAGTCCGAGCCCGAAACGAAGAAAAATTTTCGGGACCACTTCTTTATGCTCGAGTGATGCTGCTCGAGCGAGGCAATCTTCCAGCCAGAACACCGAGCTTGGAAACTGCAGATACTCCCCGGCTGGCAGTTGAGGAGGTACACGAACAAGAACTCCTTAGCCGTTAGATCAAGGTACTCTTCAGGGGTCTTGCTAAGTACGATCATAGGATGGAGCTAGATATCAGGAGCCGCCACGCATTAGGATGGAGCTGCACTAGTGCCAGCCCAAGATAATTTAGAACCTCACGAACTGGACGACGAACATGCTCCCCCCCCACCCCCCCGAGGAATCTCCAAAACGACGGAATGAGGGATTCTGTACTTGGAAAGGAATGCTTTGAGGTTGTCTCCAAAGACGGAGGAAACCCAGTGTTTCCCCCCAAAATACGGAGGAACAGAATCGGCCTTTGGTACCATGACGGTGGTAGGGAGCAACAGGAAAACGAGAAGGGGAAGAAGGTCGCGGTGAGGAAAGAAGAAGGAGGGGTGGCAGACCAAGAACGGAAGGCCTGAGAAAGGGAGAAAAACGCGACGGCTGGAGAAAGAATGGGGAGAAATGGCAGGGGACATGATGGATGGAGGAAGGAGGAAATGGATGAGAAGGAAGGGAAGTGAGCCTTATATAGTGGAGGACGAAAGGGGAGTGCACAGGAAAAGAAGCAACCTTGACAGCGGTGACGTTGGCAAGCACCATACGCCAGACAGCAGCCAAAGCGACGGCATGAATGACAGCCATCGTGTCAGGAGAGTGGGGGGCACGGACCAATGAGGTGCCAGGACAAGAAGAAAAAGGTAGCTAGCACGTCAAATTGGTCGTCAAGAGATGGAACGACCTTGAGATATGAAGAAAGGCGTCCATCAAACAGACAAATGGCCTTGGAAACCTGAAGAGACAGAAGCCAAACGGGGGACCTTGGGAAGCTCAACCGGTGGAAGGTCCCCCCCTCGAGATAGAAAACGGAAGGGAAACGATGATTGGCGAAACATACTCATCAAAAGGACAAATGGCCTCGGGAACTTGAAGCGATGGAAAACCAAGCAGGCAGCACCATAATTGAAGGTGTTTTGAATTCCCATCACGTGCTTGCAATAGAAATTCGCGGGGCACTGTGAGGGGGGGCCATCTCAGTAGAGCCTAGACCTAGAGAGCTATGAGAATCTAGGCCCTTGAGCGAGACCGTGACATGGGCTCAAGGCCCAGACTGGGAGATCCCGCACCGAGCCCACAACCGTAAACCTATATGGGTAGCTTTGGTACTGAGATCAAATATGCCAAGAGTCCCATCTTGAGATCACTCAGTGACCCACTGAGCCCTGTTGTGAGGTACCATGCAAACTACCCTATTGAATGTAGATGGCAGGATGTGCCTAGTCGTGGGCATGTCAGACCCAAGGCACGTCGCAATCAATACACGTGTCAGAAGACCTGGCACGCAATGGCGCACTGCCAGAGTGCGCAGGACGGCTTGACCACAACCTAACACCCTAGCCTAACAGGATGGTGGTAGTAGGTATGACCGAGAATGACCTGACACACCACAACCTCCCATAGCAGTCTGAGCCACAGACTGACACACTGCCACAGCAGGGGGAATGGTGATAGGTCAGGTGTGACCTGGCACCCTACGATTGTTGTTCAAACAAATACTAAGCCATTCGAACAGATGGTAACTCACTGTTTGAACATATATTTACCCGTTCAAACATATTTTTATTTTTGAGATGATATATTTTGTCATGGAAAATATAGTTCGAATGGATATTTATTCGTTCGAACGTTTTGAGAACCTCATCTATATTTTGAGACAAAATTTAAATTTCATCCCAGATAAGTACTTTTAGGGACCTAATAAATTTCTTGATCTCTAAAAATAAAATTTTTAAAATTTACAGCAAATATTACTCAATAAATATTTATATTAATTATCATCAAATTGATCTAGCAGTATTGTACCCCACCAGCCCAGGACCAAGTTGGTTGATGTTTGATGTTTCTTAACGTTACCTTCCAGATATTTTTCTACTCGAAAACGTTCGAGGAGATGATTCCAAGGTGGATATAATATTCTATTAGTCAATAATATTGGTGGAGCCATCAGGAATCAGGAATGTGCGCTGCGTATTGTGTGCTGCTACCTGCTCCGTTCTTTCGAATTAAGCACAAATGATATTCAATCCCACATTATTTATATATATATATATATATATATATATACATACTGAAATCTCAGAGCTAGGGTCCATCAAAGAAGGCTGAAGCTGCTTTAACTGTGATCGACTACACGATAATAAAAAGAAAAAAATTCAATTAACGCCTCCAAAATTAACGTAAATAATGTTTTAACTTGTAGGTGTATTTGATCTCCTGCTTTTGACAATGATGAAAATCTAATTATATATTTATATAAAACATATACTTAATTAAAAATATATATTTATTTAGTCACTATATATATATATGGGTCCGGCTAGCTTGAGTGATCCTGTGGAAAAGTAAATATTAACAAGATATTTCTTGTTAACCAAACCGCTCGAGGTCGTGTACGTAGTAGTACTAGGATTTTTACATTGGAACCTTCATTTTTCCTGTCCACAGATAGGCATTCCATTTCCGTTTCTGACTAAACAAACAAACATAGTTTAAAACCTAAACCATTTTAAAACAGATAGGAAAATAAAAAGCTCTAAGAAAAAAAAAATCCCAAAACTCATCATTTCCACAGCACAAAGACTCCTACTGTAGGACTCCTACATGTATAAAAAAGACCAATTGAGAGAGGAAGAGGAGTGGTGGTAGAGCTTGACGAGGAGTGACGAATATTTTCAAATATCGATCCGTGATGAAATTTTATGCCTTTTTTTTTTTTTTTTTATATATATCACTAAGTACGTAGCTTGTACATGATTTCAATAAATATAAAATTGGACGTTCCCACTAAACCCAATTGAAATCATGCATTCCACAATCTGTCAACCACTACAAACAAGTAATTACCACAGTAAAACAAAGTACAAACAACGATATTACAGATGTACGCGCGCTCGCCAGCAGATCATAGAGATTAGAAAATCATATTCATACATGACGTCCATCTCCGTTCTCAAATGTAGGACTAGCATATGAAAGCTCATGCATGCATGCATGTTCCTGTTGATCATCTCTCTAGCTAGCTGCATGCATAACATCTGGGGGCTGATCAATCCTCACTAATTTATCCGTACGATCCACTATATATAGAAAGAAACGTAAATAATGGTTTTAATTAATTAAACCATTAAAATCATACACGTACGTCGATCACTTCAATTTCAACCAGTTCATGAATTTCAACTTGAGGATCAGGTAGTATTTGTTCGGGTTCTTCTTGATGTTGGATGGTGCAGAGGATGCTAAGGACGGGAAAGTCTTGGACAGTTTGATAAAGCGAATTGATAAATAGCTTCAACACATCCAAAACCACTTGATACAAAGAAGGCACGAGGACAAGTACGGGGAAGAAAAGCCAAAAGAAAGGGGGAGGGAAAATGAGCGAGGAAAGCATGGAAAGAGCTAATGGAACTGAGAAATCTCCCACCCTCAAGCGTAATGGCTCCTGTGTTACAGTGACGGGGAGCTTGACAGAGATGAAAAGGAACACCAACATGACAAGGACGAGGACGAGGAGGAAACGGGGATGGTAGATGAGGAGGTAAAACTCCAAGTTGGCATACTCTTGAGACCAAAGGTGGCTCTGGGATAAGAATAGCATAAGACAGAGGCTTGTGAAAGGTGGAACAAGATAGCGAAAATCCACGCTGAATCTCATTCTTCTATGTGTATGTGTGTGTGTATATATATATATTCTCAAATGAAAAGCTTGCAGCGTAGATCTAGGGGAAGAAGAGAGGGTCTAGCTGGTCTTATCGTTCGTAAATCTAGAATGGGAAGAGTCTGCAGGGAAGAAGATCATCAAATCAGGGCTTATCATGACTGGGTGAATGACATATATAGCGACGGGAACTTCTTCAAGGGTAAGATGGGAATTGAACTAACGGCTTCCTAGCTACCCAAAGACAAAATATGAAAATTGAAAACTGCCTTTCTGGTTAGTCGACGGTTTCTTTTCGAAATCATTTTCTTCCGTCTAATCTTTATAATTTCTTTTAATCTTTATATAAAACAAAATAAATAATTTAATTTTTTAAATTTTAAAATAAAAATAATATTAAAAATATATTTTTTTATAATATTTTATTCAACTTTTAATTTTTATTATAATCCATATCTTATTTACAAGAACGAGACAGACTCAACCATCAGTGATTCAGTATCGTTTGACAAGCAACCAGCTCCTTCCTTCTTATTTCTCATCCCAATTTTCGCTTTGACAATATTAATTTAATTTCCCTTTTATAAAAACAAAAATGCGAGAAACAAATTATAATTGCATTGGCGTTATTAGATTAGGAAAGAGAATAGGTTATTTTCAAATGTTAAAGAGTGAACGACGCGGACGGGCCGAAGTCAATGGTCCAAAATAAAAGAACCCCCATTAAACAAAACAAAAAAAGGACGCCGCTACTCTGCCGCCCGCTCAGCGTA
Organism: Pterocarya stenoptera; assembly: GCA_003123785.1. Taxonomy (NCBI): domain Eukaryota; kingdom Viridiplantae; phylum Streptophyta; class Magnoliopsida; order Fagales; family Juglandaceae; genus Pterocarya; species Pterocarya stenoptera. The sequence goes on from QEOT01006772.1 coordinate 456,325, forward strand.
TAATTTTTTTATATTTTTTTATATTTTTTAACATATTTAAATATATTTTAAAAAAAATACATCAATATATTTAAAATTATTTTTTTAATTATTAAATAAAAAATAAAAATAAAAATAAAAATAAAAATTTGACGAAACTGTCAAATAGAGTTATCAAATGAAGTAGACAAAATAATATTTTTCACAAAAAAATTACCATTTCTCATCGATTAGACCCGTCCTTGCTTCGAAAATGTTTATCTTGACAAACTCCGTTAATCTTTTATCAAGCACTTCGAGCATGACATCCATGAAGAAACTCGTTTCTGTATGTTCTCAATTAATAACTTTGCCTACCCCTCGCCGACGGACTTCCACACATCTATCTTGACTATTATACCCTCCTGCCTCCTACGTCGAAGCTTCTTAATTAAAAGATATAATCATATGAGGAACCGCAGTGCGTGCTTTACGCCATGGACCATGGTATTTAATTAGTTAACCTTTCTCAAGATCGCAGAAGTTCGAAAAAGAAGCAGAGAGATCAGAGCTAAAGACAGAGATGTGTAGGTCATCCAATAAGAAGGCCTCTTTTTGGAATGATTGCTAGCCGGCAAAAGATCAGGGGTTTGCATTTTTGTCTCTTTCTTTCTTCCCCTAGTTAATTTGTCCTCGCCTTTTTTTGGCGTTAGATGTCTGTCAGCATTTTTTCTTTGAGCAATGGTAGCGTTACCATCCAACTATATTTTATTTATAATTTATTAATAAAATAATATATTTTTAAATTTCAAGTATATCAAATTAAAATCAAAATTAAAATAAATTTTTCAAAAAATATTATTTTATTAAAAATTGTAGAAAATTTGTAAAGGAATTGTTGTTTTATCATTTCTCTTTTTCTTCCAATGCACGGCAACAAAAACTTGGACAGAATTGAAGCTTACTATTTTATATAAAATTTGGTGATTAAGATTACGTTTGGATATTGAGCAGAGTTCAGTTAAGTTGAATTTTTTTATGAATAATAATGAGTTAAGTAGTTAAAGGAATTATGCGAGGCCTATCTAAACTTAGTTTAAAGTGTGTTTAGATGTTAAAATAAGTTTAATACTTTTTATAAGAAATTGAAAAAAGTTGTGAGTCTCACATATAAAGATATTTTAAGTCGAAAAAAGTTGTGGGTCTCACGTGTAAAAAAGTTTTGAGTTAGGATGAATTTAGTAATTTGAGAGTTTTATATTTGAATGTTAGACTAAGCTTAAAATTAAACTAAGCATAACTGAATTTGAGAACCAAACGCAGCTATTAAGTTCAAAAGAAATTTTATTGACGCGCGGATCAAATATATTTTGGATTCTTTAAAAAAAATAGTGATCATGATTTATAAAGTTTTGGAAGAAGAAATGGTTTCATATATTAAATGTTTTTTATAATATACCCATCATTGAGCTGGGAAAAGAAAAAAAAATCCAAAAAAAAGAATTAATCTAATATTATTGTGCATTTTTCTTATGTTAACGTACAAATAGTATGATGGCATGCTTATAGAAAATCAAACACTGCTATGTTGTTTCAATGAAATTTTTTCACACTTTCCTTTGATGATCGGTACACAATATACACAAGAATACAAATCTATTTAAGGTAATTACACTAATGTTGTGACTCTAATGTTCCTATATTTACACACTGCAGATATGGAAAGGTTTATGACAACCATGATTATAGCCTAAACTATCAATCTCATCATTTGACTTTGGCTTGATTTGTGCAAGCTACCTTAATATGCCCCCGCAATATTGTGCTTCTATCGACAAGACCAATTTTGTGCCTAAGAGTTTTTGTACGTTGCCGTGACAAAGGCTTTGTGAGCAGGTCAGCAAGTTGATCTTGGGTGAGAACAAGGGGAACATGAAGAGTTCCACACTGAACTAAGTCACATACAAAGTGAAGATCGATCTGAATATGCTTCAGCCTTGAATGTTGAATGGGATTGAAACTAAGATGTGTGGCTCCAAAATTATCACACAAGAGAGATGGTGGAGCTTTAAGTGGGAATCGAAGTTCATGAAGAAGATTAAGTAACCACATAGTCTTAGAAGCTCCATTAGCAAGAGCTCTATATTTAGCCTCCATAGATGAGCGAGCAACTGCTCGTTGTTTCTTGGAGCTCCAGGATATTGGATTTGAGCCAAGGAAGCTGATATAGGCTGAAGTAGAGGTGCGATCATTAACATTGCCAACCTAGTATGCATCAGAGTAGGTAGTTAGACCTGAGTATGCAGTCTTTTGAAGGTGGATATCATGGAAGCTAGTTTGTTTCAAGTAACGAAGAAGGCACTTCATATCTATCTAGTGTGTGATTGTAGGTTTGTGCATAAATTGGGACAACTTATTGACTGCAAATGAAATTTCTGGGTGAGTCAGAGAAAGGTACTGAAGAGCTCCAAGCACACGACTAAATTATGTGTAGTCCATAGAGGATGCGCCATCAACCAATGTAAGTGGTGTACTAGTGGATAAGGGAGTAGAGACATCTGTTGCACCCATCATGTTTGTTTTGGACAGCAAGTCACGAATATACTTGTGCTATGACAAGAAATAATCCTACACTAGTAGGAATAACTTCCACTCCCAGAATAGAAAAAAAGTAAATTTCCCATATCCTTCAATGAGAATCGCTCACCAATTTTTTCAATAATAGAGGACACAAAGGTGAAATCACTGCGAGTAATCACAAGGTCATCAACATACACCAGAAAATAGCATGTAATGGAATCATGGAGATAAATAAACAGTGAAGAATCTGCCTTGGAGTTATGAAATCCAAATTTAATGAGATCATTTTTTAGGGCTGAGTACCATGCTCGAAGGGCCTGTTTAAAGCCATAGATTGCTTTGTGCAATCGACACACATGATCTAGTTTAGACATGTCTTTAAAACCAGGAGGTTGGATCATATATGCAGTTTCAGTGAGCTCCCCATGGAAGAACGCATTATTCACATCCATCTGTCTCAAAGGCCAACCCTGCATTACAACAATTGTTAGAACCAACTGAATGGTGGTTGGTTTAACTTCGGGGCTAAAAGTTTCCTTGTAATCAAGCCAGGGATGCTGATTGTAACCCTTCGCTACAAGGCGTGCTTTGAATCGATCTATAGATCCATCAGCTTTTCTTTTTATCCGAAACACCCCCTTACAACCCACTGGATTACAATTGTTCTTTTTTTGGGGGGGGTGGGTGGGAACCAGATCCCACGTCCCATGCTGCATAAGAGCAGTAAGCTCATCAGACATTGCAACGCGCCATTGAGGATTGCAGATGGTTTGACTCACACATGTTGGTTCTTGGTCAGTTGGTCCAAGGTCTTGTACAAGCTTTACAGTTTAAGGTGGCTGAATCTGATTTAGAGAGGGAGTGGGTAACTCGGTTTCAGGTGGTGGAGGAACGATCAAAACACTAGTCAAACTAGGACTATCTAGGTCAGGATTTGATTGCAGAACATTTTGAAAGGAAGGAACACAAGAGTTACCTAGAGGCGATGTGACAGCAGCGGATACACCATCCGAGAACACTAGTGCAAGCGACGGCTGGACCGACGGAGGTGGTGCTAGAGCAAATGAAGGGACCACGAAGGATGGAGGGTATGGCGAAGGAGACAAACGTAGTGGGCTCTGACTCTCGTCGAAAACAACATGTCTGGAATGATAAAGTCTTTTTGTTTTTAGATCCAAACATTTGTAAGCATTTTGGGTTTGGGAATAACCAAGAAAGAGGCAGGGAAGGTTTGTTTGTCGGGCCTGGTGAGCAGATAACAAAGTTCACCAAACTTTTTTAATTTGAGATAGTTGGGTCATTGCCCAAATAGAGCCTCATAAGGTTTTGTAGTAATGGAGTGGGTTGGCAATTGATGAGGTAGGTGGCTATATCAAAGGCATGAGGGCAATAAGATATGGGTAAGGAGGCATCATGAACAAGGGTGAGCCCAGTTTCCACTAGATGATGGTGACGTCGTTCAAAGGCTCCATTTTATTGAGGGGTCTGAGGAGCAATGGTGTAGTGACTTATTCCATGGATGGAATGATATGATTTGAGATCAAGAAATTCACCACCATTATCAGAATAGAGGCTTTTGATCTTTGTTTGGAAACGTGTTTCAACAAGATTTTTGAATTGTGGAAATATACTGCGAACACTAGATTTGGCATCCATAGGATGGAACCATATATATTTTGTATAGTGATCAACCAGAATGAGATAGTACCAAGATTCATCAAGTCCAACACAATGAGCGAGTCCCCAAATATCAGTATAGAGAAGGTTAAGAGGAGCATGACTTTGAAGACTAGTGGAGTGAAAAGGTTGTTGATGTGCTTTATTGATATTGTAAGAAGTACATAAAGGACACTGCTTATTATTTTTAACTGAAAGATAAAAAGTGTTAACAAAGTTTTGAACTATTTTGAGGGATGGATGTCCAAGACGCTTGTGACATCCATCAATCGAGGTCTGTTCATGCACATGAGCAACTAGTTTTGGAGAAGAAGCCAGCAGTGAATCTGGGAAGGTGTAGACGTCATTTCACATGCACCTCTTAGTAGGGTCACCCCCTTGATTTTATCCTTCACAAGGAAATAAGAAGGGTGAAACTCAATGAATACACGATTTTGAGATGTGAAGTGATGAGCAGAAATTAGATTTTTGAGGATACTGGGAACACAAAGAGTATCATGTAAGTGAAAAATCCATTTGGGTGAGCGTAAAGTCAAAGAGCCAATGTGTGAGAAGGGCAAACTTGAACCATCACCAACAAAGATCCCCAGTGATGTTATGGGAGGCAACATAATCAATCAACCGGTTTTTATCCTTTGCAGTGGAAGTCGAAGCACAGTTTACACTTACTTCAGTGGGATGCAACTGAGGGCAAAATTTAACAGTATGTCCCAATTGATCACAGAATTGACATTTTGGCTGATAACGACGTTGGTTCGAATTGGACCTACCAGAGGAATTATTGGAGGATCTGACATCACGATTGGACTTATTTGACGCACAGACTGGGCCTGGATAACGCTGAGGTCCATTTGGCTTATTGGCAGCCCACATTTGAGACCCACTAGAGGGACCACTTGAATTGAATTTACGAGTGGTGTAATTCACAGAGGCAACGTGTTGTTGGGTTGTAGATTCCAGCTACTGTAGATAATTCTCGTGACCCAGGAGGTGGTGAAGCTCTTTTAACACCAGGGACGTCTTCTGAGCTCGGATTGGCACATTAATCTTGCGAAACTCAAAACCCAGACCATTTAGGACATAGAGGGTCAGATCGTCATCAAAGATGGGGTGGTCGATGAGGGCAATTTCATCGACCAGGGCCTTCACAGCATTCAAGTAGTCAGAAATCGATTGGTTTCTACGATGGATCAATATGAGCTCTTCCTTGAGTTGCATAGCTCATGATCTAGATTTACTAGCATACACAGTGTTTATTTTTGTCTGTGCTTCTTGAGAAGACTTGGCAGTGGCGATAAGCGGTGTGATTGTGGGGGATACATGTATACCCTTGCTAATGAGGATACATGTTTTTGCAACAAAATTAAACTATTACTTTTCATGTCGTGTTTCGTAGCCCGACCAGTACTACAACAGCCAAGCTTACACCACCTGCAACAAGGAGAAGGAATGGGCTCCAATGACTTCCGGGGTAGCTGCGATGCCAAAGTCAGTGAAGACTATTCAAGTGAAAGGGAAAGCTTGGAGAATTTGGAAAAATGGTAAAGGGTTCAGAGAGCCTTTCCGTGGGAGGGATGGCTTGTATTTATACCTGATTCGGACCCGACTACCGAGGGAGATCGTGGGGTGTCAGGTCGTACCTGGGTTAGACCAGCTAGCACTACTCCCGTTGCCTTGATAGTGCGTCTGGTCGCGACTTAGACTGGCAAGGGAGATCGTGGTGTGCTAGGTTGTGCTCAGTCAGACCTACTGCCACCAACCTGCCATGACAAGGTGTTAGGTCGTGGTCGAGTTGTCCAATGTACCTCTGGCAGCACATTGTTTTGTGCTGGGTCCCCTGATGCATATGGAATGCTACATGTCTCGGATTTAATGTGCCCACGGTTGGACATGCCCAGCCGCCTGCATCCAGCGAGGTAGTTTGCACCGTACCTTATGGAAGGGCTCGGTGAGTCACCGAGTCCCAAGATGGGATTCTTGGCATATCCGAACTCGGTGCCAAAGCCTTTCTGGATGGGCTCAAGTTTGTGGGCTCGGTGTGCGGTCTTTCGGTTTGGGCTTCTAGCCTGCATCGAGGTTTCGTTTGGGGGGCTTGTGGTCTCCATATCTTGATTTCTTTGGGCCTGGGCTCTTCTGAGAGAAGGGCCACCCTCATAGTTACTAATGAGGATACATGTTTTTGTAACGAAATGAAACTATTGCTAATAATGATACATGTTTTTGCATGTGAGCATACATGTTTTTGCAATGAAGTTAAACCGTTGCTAACGAGAATATATGTTTTTGCAATAAAAATATACTGTAGCTAATGAGGAAACATGTTTTTGCAATGAAATTATACCGTTGCTAATGAGTGGAAACTTTTAGCAATGCATAAATTTCATTGCTATTGTCTTAAAACCATTGCTACCTATATCTGTATACCAGATCCGTGGTTAATTGCAACGATTATTTTGCAAGGAGATTATTTTGTTTGCAATTGTATATATTTGCAAAGAGAAAGGAATGTACGTTGCAAAAAATGGTATTATTAGTAAGGAAAAAAATTTCGTTGCAAATAGTGGTCGTAAAACGTCTTTCCTGTTGTAGTGAGCTTTCTTATTGATTCTCAGACATATAAAAGATTTAAGACAAATGTTTCCTGATCTTGAGAAATAGAAAACAATAGGTTGCTTCTTGGAATTGCGCAACAATTCCCCAAAATATTCACTAATTAGTGAGGCAATGCCCAAGTGATACTCACCTTGATGGTAGCGATGCTTGGGTGACACACCATGGCCGAGTCAAGGTGGTATTTGACAGGTCAAAGCCAAAAGAGTCCATTGAGTAGCTTGTGGTGGTTGGTGCGGAGGATTCGCGGCAGTACTAAATTCGATAGATTTCATCCAGCCAAAATAAGGATATAAGAATGGAAAAAAGGAAATATTGCAACGTCCATGCATTGACAGCAGATGGGATGAAATTAGTTGAGATCCAATCGATCATGAGAAGCATTTCATCCATAAAGATACTTACAAAAGTATCTCACAAATAGATATGATTTGATATGATATATCTAACATTATAAAAATAAATAAAAATTATTATAAAGTAAATCTGATATATATATTATACTAAGGCATCGTTTGGGAACACAAACTATCTTATCTCATTTAAAAATTTATCATAATTTTCTTTGCAAATATCACTCAAATACAAATACTTTTTAATTTCAAATCCTCAACTTTTTCATCTAATCATTACCTAATCATTGTAAATTTCTCAAACTTTCAAATAAAATATAAAAAATAATTCGCGCTTTCAAATTCCAAAACAAAATTAAGATTAAGAAATTATAATTTAAAAATATTTTAACTTTATAATATTATTATTCAATTTTTTTTTTCTCTTATCTTTCAAAATCCAATAAAGCATCTTAACTCAAATCATTTTATTACTATTCAAAAATTTCTCTTCTCATCTAACCCAAATGAGGCCTAAGTCACATTAATTTATAAGTTTAATTTTATAAGTGTTTTTGGTAGATCTAACAGTACTTCTAAGGACCATATAGATTATCATGTTATTTAATTGGATCGTAAGTCACCCGGCCAAATTAATCAACGAAGTCCGCACACTAAAAATTAAAAAAATTCACAACTATAGTGCCTAAATGTATGAAAGATCATCTCAACTCATCTTGTTATTATTCATAAATTTCAATTCACAAATTTTACTACTATTTTGAAATCATCTCAACTCATATCATCTTACATATCAATGTAAACAGAGCCTTGAGTATTCTTCCGGATCAAATTGTGCATGTTTCGGTAGTAATGAGGATCCTAATTAGTAATTTCGGTTTGGAAGGCATTTGTTAATCCGGGAGTCTATTTGGCTTGCGAGGAAATGTCGATTTCAGTTTAAGGTGGATGCCATAAACTAATGGAGGGTTGTCGATCTCATGTAATTTAGGTTCTATTTATAATATTGTTAGATCATTGTCGTAATTTGCTGTCTTCTTCGATGACACTGTAACGACCCGGTCCTATATAATTAGGGATAATTACAGGTATTTATTGGGTTCAATAATTGGATTTTTTTTTTTTTGTTAATATTTTTATAGATGAAGTCACTACAAGAAATTTGACTTTTAGGGACGAAATTTTTCGTCCCTAAAAGTCATTTTTGGAGACGAATTTTTTATTTCGTCTCCAAAACTGCTTGTGATACAAAATTCATTCGAACGGAAAAATATCCATTCGAACAGAATATTTTTTGATGAAAAAAATTGTCTCAAAAAAGAAAAAACGTTCGAACGGAAAACAATATATTCGAATAACCAATTAATGTCTGTTCGGTAAGTAATATTGGCGGGAAATTAATTTTGTTTTCCCGGGACAAGTTAATAACTGTACGAACTTAATTTTATTGCTTTAAACGGACCTTTTTTCCATTAATTTGTTTATCATCATTAATTTGTACATATATTTTTAATTTTGTTTTATCAGGGAAAGTGATTTCTTTTATGTTAAATTATATAAATATAACTTTAAAGATAGTAACATTTTTTATATTATCATGAATGGTAAGTAAAATGAAAAAAATAAATAAAGTAGTAATACGAGAAATAAAAACCATACATTAATTACATCTCAACTATATAATGTTCAATACAACATAAAAAAGTAAAATAATAACTAAAATGACTATTTACTACTAAGCAGATCAACATCCTCTTATAACATTTTAATTTGTCCATCCAAATCCCTAAGCTGCTTCATGATGGGCTCAACGAACTCAACAAACAGAGCTCGTACCTGATCCAAAGTAGCCCTAGGAGGCTATCTCTCAAAGCAGCAGTAGTAGTAGAAGCTGGATCGGTGGACGGGGCACTAGACTATCCTGGTGCAGTCTTCCGCAAGTGCCCCTTGCTCTTGCTGAATGTGATCTTGTTAAGGAGCCGCATCTGTGGCGACCTCTGCTCAGTCGCAGACACTGTAACCCTTGATCGAAGTAAGAGGTTAGATATCAGCAGTACAAATGGTAAACTACCTCCACTTTCTTAGCGTGACTCCAATCGAATGCGGTAGAAGAAATACAAGGCTGGATCAATGGGGTCCCCTCGCGCTATCCTTAACAAAAATCTAGCTTGATCGATCCTGAAATCAGTATTGTATTTTTTCGGGTCGATGTTATAGCCAACAATAAAGTTAAGCATTCTAAAAAATGCTTTACAGTCAGCCTGTCAGATCACCTTGCTCCCATCATATGGAGGAGCCGAAGGGTCTTGCACTAGATGACGCACCTGATCATCTGTGAGACCATCATCAGGTAGATCCTCATCCTCTCTACCATCGTCACTATCATGCGGCTCTACATTCGGGGCTAGTGTGGAGGATGCGGCCGGTGTGTCAGAATCAAATGGTACTGCAGCTGCTCATCCTGATGTAGCCGCTCCAGGATATGCGTCGACCTAGCGCCGAATGTTAAGGAACTCAGCAATAATACGGGGAGAGAAATTAATACTCACTCCCTGGACTGATAAATGTAGAAGAGGGCATCAGGACTCTCCTCTCCCATGGCACGGTAAAACTCACCGACCATCTCTTGGTATGTAGTCCCTTGCTGCTTACAGATTGGTACCCATCCCCGCTCAATGAAGATGGACTGTATGCTCTGCCCCTCCCATGAAAGATTGGAGAAGTCAGACAAAATGATCTGACGCTCGACGAGTATAGGCCTCGACTCCTAAGCATGAGTTGGTCCAGTACTACTTTCACTGACCTGATCTCTTGCACGTTTTCTTCCACTAGATACCATTAGTATACTGTTTAAGCACAACAAAATTAAGTATATAATTATAAATATAAATATAATATTTAAGAATTCAACTATATTGAATTATAAAAATAAAATATAATATTGAAGAATTCAACTATATTGAACTAAATTGAAATAACTAGTTCGAACAAAACATATTCTGTTCGAAACTTATAAAATTATTTGAATGGAAGATTATGTTCTATTGAACTGGAAATTAAGACCCGTTTGAACTAGATTTTTTTGTTCGAACAGAAATAAATATGTTTGGCAACTTCGCATTCGAATGGAATAAAATTCATTCGAACGAGATCAAAGCCAAACAGCCATGGCCGAGTCAACTCAACCATGGCCGAAACTCTCATCTACACCAAAACTATATGTTTTAATCGGTAGAAATGATGTAGGAGTGAATCTCAATCATTTATACCGATTAAAAACTTGTTAATCGGATCAACTACACCAAAATGGGGGGATTTCGAATCCCCCATCCCAAACAAAACCAATTTTTCGAAAAACAAAGTAACCAATAGAGCTGGAGAGTTGGCCCATACCTCTTAGAAGTTGAAATGCATTGTTCCTACAGTGGTTGAGTGGCAGTTGTGGCAGCGGAGACAAGGGGCGACTCGGAGGCTCTCGGCGGTGAGGGTTCAAATGGGTTTGATGCGAATCGAACTGGGCATATAACGTATAATTATTTTTTTATATAGTCACGTGTAAAAAGTACATCTTACTTATACTGACACATACCACACACTTTGCCGATCGCTCCCCAGACACCAAATCCTAGTTCCGCCCCTGATTATAGTGTAGTATTTTATAAGTACTATATATTAATAAAAAATTGTTAGGGAGCCCGTTTTGGACTTTCCTTTTTTTTTTTTTGCCCAATTGGGGAAAGATTCTTTTATTTAATTTCTTTTTCTTTTGTTTAAAATATTTAAAAGTGTTAAATATTTGATGTAAAAAGAAATCCAAAAAAGTTGAACTTTGGATATAAAATACCAAATAGTATATACTCTAGATTAGAAATAAAATAGTTGCTATAGATTAAAATACTTTATTATTATCTATATGTGATCATTTATATAGATCATAATACAATTTCTAGTTTGAACTAATAAAGTACCGTTCGAATGAATTTATTTCGTGAAATGTGTTTGGTGGGAAACTTTGCGCCATGTCAATTTGTTTGAACGAAAAAATTTTGCATTCGAACAAAAATATCTTTTCATCTTCTTGGCATTTGAAAAATATGTCAAGGAATATTCTATTTTTTTGTTTGAACTAGTAACTTTCACGTTCGAACAAAAATTAAATCGTGGCAAAAATTGGCACAATTTGAAATTTTCTTGTTCGAATGAGTAAAATTCCCGTTCGAACGTGACTTCACAGATTCAAATACCACGACCTCCAGTTCATTTCATTTTGTACGAAATTTTGAGAGACTTGTGGAGTGAGAGAGAGTTGTGGAGAGATAGAGAAACACGCTTGGCTTGCAAGAGAAGAGATTCTTGAGAGAAAGCTTGGGTTTATAAAAGTAAGTAATACATTTTCAAATTTTTTTTGTATTCCGATTTTCATAGCAAGTTGGTTTATTGGTCATGGTTTAGGGTTATGCCATAATGTGTTTTATGGCATTGTAGGTATTGTATATTGGGGTTTGGCTTGGATTTCTTAAATTTGAAGTAATATTTCTAATTTTTTAGTTTTTGATAATTTATAGTTTTTAATAACATATGTTAAGCTATTTTGGTATATTTGTGTTTCTGCAATCCCATTTACAATGCATCCTATTCTAATATGCATCTTATGAGAATAGTGTAGTGAAAATTTTATTTTCTGGACAAGGAATTTGGTCTCTGTTTCATGTTTGAAATCTGGCCTGGTACCGTTCGAACGCTATAATACATGTTTGAACAGAATGAATTAAAATGGAAACTTATAATATATTATAACATAGGAATTGATTACACTTAGATTAATAAATAGTAGTTTTAGGGTATTTATAGTTATGAAAAACTATATACATAATATAATAATAAAATATTTTTGCACTAATATTATAATGGAAACTTATAATTTAATATAACATAAGAATTGAAAACACTTAAATTATATAACATAGGAATCGATTACACTTAAATTAATACATAGTAGTAATAAAATATTTAAGATGGAAACTTATAATATATAATATAACATAGGAATTGATTACACTTAGATTAATAAATAGTAGTTATAAAATATTTAAGATGGAAACTTATAATATAATATAACATAGGAATTGATTACACTATAGATTAATAAATAGTAGTTATAAAATATTCAATAAAAAAAAAACTATATACATAATAAAATTATAAATGGAGGATGCATAATATATTAAAATGAAAATTTATAATTAATTATAAAATAAGAATAATTAACACTTAATATTATGTAATTTTGCACATATATCTGCTTTACTTTCAGATTTATCCAATAATTGTAAGAGTTGGAGTGTTTTGGATTTTTGGGTTATTTTTATATGTACTTGAACCTTAGACTCATTCGAGAGTTGTGGCCAAATCATGTTTTTGGGTACAACTCTTGAATTGTCCAAAGTGGCCAGTTTGGGATTCTATCATCTATATGGCAGATATATTCAGTTTAAAATCTTGTATTAGTCAATTAAAATTTTGGTTTTGTGTCTTCTTACATTCTTCGGATATGTGGTCAGTAAGTTTTTCGGCCCATGAATAGGGTCGAGGACTTATCGTGATTAACATATTTGGAGAATTATAGGGAAATGTTGTCGAAATTTTTACTAACATAGGAGTTTTTTACTGAGTATATATGCAATATAGATGATAGTCTCTCGAATGGGATAGAATCAACTACCTTATAAAATAAATGGATCACGTTTGAATATACTTTTGATAGTATTTATCCTATAAATTGGGTTTTTTGATAGACATTCGACAAATCACGAATTTTACCAATGGATAAAAGTTGGATGCTATTGAGAGATAGACTTGGGCGAGACTATAAGGAGTATGCACAAGGGGTGAAGTTTTTTCTAGAGTTTACTCATATGAGTGTTGATAGTCAATGATATATAAGATGTCCGTGTAAGAAGTGCAAGAATCTTAGTTTTTATAATTTTGTGGTAGTAGAGGATCATTTATTTATAAACGGAATCGATTCTAAAAACTCACATTGGGTCTTACATGGTGAACCATTTCCCAAAGGAGTTAGATTTAGCAATCAGACCAATCAATTAGAGGAGCGTAACGACACCGACATAGAGGACATTAATGTGGATGATCCTGTTGACAGTGACGATGATGGAGAGGTTATGACTGAGATGTTAAGTGATCTGGGTGCAGGAATGTTTGGAATGAGGGATGGAGAAGGACATCTGCACAATCATTTGAGGGAAATGATAACTTTGGAAAACTGTGGGAGGATGGACAAAGAGAGTTGTATGAGGGGTGCACCCGTCATAGCAAGTTGTCTTTCACGATAAGGGTGCTTCACCTTTACTTGAATTATTTGAAGAGGCTTTTCCTCAGGATAATGTAGTACCCTATAATTTTTATGAAGCGAAACAATTGAAGCGAGGGTTAGGATTTGATTATAACATCATCCACGCTTGTAAAAATGATTGTATTCTTTACTGGCAGCAATATGCAGAATTTGACTCATGCCTAGTGTATCATTAATCAAGATGAACATACGATAAACGTAATGTACCCCACAAAGTTTTAAGACATTTTTCGTTGATTCCTCGACTTCTTAGACTATTTATGTCGAGGTTAATTGCGAAAGATATGTCTTGGCATCACAAAGAAAGAATCCAAAATGAAAACTTCCTCTCTCATCCTACAGATTCTTTACAATGGAAGAAATTTGATATCGAGTATCCATGGCTTGCCGAAGAACCTCTCAATATACGTCTTGGTTTAGCAACGGATGGTTTTAATCCATTTGGCAATACGAGCACTTCTATTTGGCCTGTCATATTAATGCTCTATAACTTGCCACCTTGGAAGTGTATGAAGGATCCGTATTTTATAATGACTCAATTAATACCAGGGCCAAGGTCACTAGAGAACGAATTAGATGTATATCTGCAACCATTGATTGCAGAGTTGAAAGAGTTGTGGGATAAGGGTGTCAGTACATATGATGTGGCTTCGTCCTGGGAGTTCAAGATGCATGCTGCAGTGATGTGGACAATAAATGAGTTTCCAGCATACGAAAATTTGTTTGAGTGGAGCACAAAAGGTAAAATGGTTTGTCCTGTTTGTAATAAAGATACACAGTCTCAGTGGTTGAGTCATGGTAGGAAATTATATTTTATGGGACATCGTCATTATTTACCACATAATCATAGATGGTGTTCAAATAGAGCTATGTTTAATGGAAGGGTTGAGCGTAAGTCATCACCGTCAGAGTTGTCTGGGAATGATATTATCGTGCAGTTAGGGGATGTTTCAGAAAATAAATTTGGGAAAGATACCAGAGTTTGAAAGAAAAAAAGACAAGCAGTGGAGTTGAATTAGACAAAAAAAAGTATTTTCTTTGACTTACCATACTGGTCTACATTGACACTGCGCCACAATCTAGATGTTATGCACATTGAAAAGAATATATGTGAGAATATATTGGGCATTATGATGTCAATAAAAGGGAAGAAAAAATATACAGCTAACTCTCATAAAGACTTGAAAGAGTTGGGGATAAGACCGGAGTTACATTTATAAGATAATGGGTCGTCAGCATATATGCCCATTGGATGGTATACACTCTCGATGGATGAGAGAAATAAATTTTGTGATTGGTTCATGACAATCAAATTACCCGATGGCTATGCTTCAAATATGTCAAGATGTGTTCGAACACATGATTGGAAGATAACTAGTCTTAAAAGTCATGACTGTCATGTATTTTTGCACCGTCTGTTGCCGGTTGGTGTGCGTGGAAAGCTTACTCGAGATGTTTATACAGCTCTCACAAAATTAGGGGGATCTTTTAGAGACATTTGTAGTAGAATGTTGAAAGTCGATGCATTGTTAAAAATGGAAGCTGACATTGCAGTAATATTGTGCAAATTAGAGAGTTTGTACCCGCCTTCATTCTTTGATGTAATGGTTCATTTGGCTGTGCACCTACCTCGTGAGGCTTTATTCACTGGTCTGGTTCAGTATAGGTGGATGTATCCTATTGAACATTTTTTGAAAAAATTGAAGTGATCTATGGGGAATAAAGCTCGTCCAGAAAGTTCGATTGCTGAGTCACATATTGATAATGAGTGGCATACCTTTTGTTCAATGTATTTCCGTGGGGTTGATACTAGATTTACAAGACCAGACCGAAATTATGAAGGTGGAGCAGAGATAGGAGTCTTATCGACATTTACCATGTTTTCCTAGACAGTACGTCCCATAGGCGCACAAGGGGGCTACAACCTATGTGGGCGAGAGTTTGAAAGAGCTCGATGGTATGTCTTGAATAACTATGCAAAGATTGACCACTACTTGAGGTTAGTGATGATCCTCTAAATTAACCATGTATAATAATATAATATTTTTCGTTGCTACAAATTAACCATTCACACGAACATGCGCAGTGAACATATACAATACTTCGCACGAATGGTTTAACTGATGTAGAAAAGACATGAAGAGGAATTTGCTTCATGGTTTGAACATACGATATTACTGTAAAGTCTCATTTTATAATACGAATTTCATACTACTAAACTTTATTATTTTTCTATATAATAATATTTATTGATGTAGGTTATATCGAAATATAATGAAAATTTAGAAGAAATTTTATCAGAACTGTATGCTCTGGCAAGTGGTCCGTCTAGGTGGGCTATCCAGTACTCAGGATGTTTGGTGCGTGGATATAGATTTCATACAGATAATAAAGAACGATATAGGAAAACTCAAAATTGTGGGGTTGTAGTCGAAGGAAGTCATGGGGATGATAACATTGACTTCTATAGAATTATGAAAGATATTATAGTGCTGAAATACGTGGGAGGATATATGGTCTGGTTGTTTAAATGTAATTGGTGGGACGTCTCAAATCCTAGGTTGGGAGTGCATAACGATAATTATTTTATGAGTGTCAATACATCTTGCACATGGTATGAGGATGATCCCTTCGTTCTCGCTTGCCAAGCGAATCAAGTTTTTTATTTAGATGATCCGGAGTATGGAAACCCATGGCGGGTAGTGGAGAAGTTTGCACGAAGAAATGTATATGATACTATTTTAGAGACAGACGAACCTTTTGAAGGAGTTGATAGTCCAGCAAATGAAGAAGCATATCAAGAAACGAAGTAGGCATCAATCTATTTGTTGATCTCAACCAATATGATATGGTTCCATTGTGTAGAGAAGATGTTTAACCCGAAGTAATTGAGAGTGAAATATCAGAAGACGCTGAATCAACTGAAGTGTCTAGCGAGGATGAGGGCGACTAGTCTAGCAAAACAAATAGTGAATGAATTTCAAATGTTTGTAAGTATTATTCTTATAAATATTCATAACACTTGTTTGAATAATAATTTGTTACAATTTCAAATATATACGCCTCCTAAACATAAAGCAATACGTGTTCTATCCCCATCCATTACTAAGTCCCCGTGCAGTTCACCTGTCATGAATAGTGAGCCAATACTACCAGACTCAGAAGAAGGTATTTTATCAAATTAAATACTACAGTTTATGCTCAATTTAAGTAATATATGTATAAAATAAAATTATTTAATTGAAATACTTGCTTTAATTACTGTATATATAGCTTTTGTAAGCCAGTACCGAGGTAGAGGCACTACGAGGGGTGTCTGCATAGAGAAAGTAAGAAAAGTTGGTAAAATTAAAGTTGATATTCCTGATTATCACACCGGTGGCTCCGGAGATTCGCAAGCGTGGCTTGCTTCTTTTGTTGGTACGCTTACTCGCACGTATGCACCAATTGTTACATCCTCTTGGTCTAAAGTTTCCCAAGATGTGAAAGACCACATAAAAAATCGTTGCTTGGTAATAAGTTACATCTCAAGTAACTAAATATTATTCATATTACTTTTTGGATATTTTGTATTTATACTAATTGTTTATAGTTATTGAAAGGATGAGTTTGAGCTTAATTTTGGCCGACGAGAGGATCGCTTAACGGTTGAGGAGCTGATGTCGAATGCATTTTCGAGATATAAAGGTCGATGCCATGCACACTATAAGAAGTTCAGTACTACAATAGAAGCACACGAAAATCCATTCCAAGCAATGCCACCGAATGAGTGGGAGAAGGTTTGTGATATGTTTGAAGATCCTGCTTATTAGGTAATTTTGTTGTTATCTATTTTTATAGTATATGATAGATGTATTAAACATATAGATATAATTTTTTTTAGCAACGGAGTACTGTGAACAAAGCAAATAGATCAAACTTAAAGATACACCATCATGCGGGTTCTCGATCTTTTCATTGTTTGTCTATCAAAATGGTAAGTTATTCTACTCCCCGTTAAATATTAACATATAATACACTTTTTTTATTTAAGTTCTAATATATATTTTTTTTTTCAGAAAGAAGAAAGTCCTGCTGACTATGATTTGACCCAATTGTATGCAAAATCACATAAAAATTGTGATGTTGTTTGGACCAGTCCCAAAGCAGAGGCAAATTTTGTAAGTTTAAATTTCTTTAATTCCATTGTAATTATATATTTTTGTTACTTATACTAGCTAGTATGTTTTTGTTTTTGTAGGACAAGATGATATCTCTCAAGGAAGCTGTTGTGGATCCATTTGATGCATCATCTGTCAACGATGCTCAGATCCTTTCTCAAGTTCTTGGATCACGTTCTGGATATTTGAGGGGCTTAGGACGTTGCATTAAGCCATCCTCAAGATCATCATCCTCTTCTCGAGCCAGATTGAGTGACGACAAGACTAAAGAATTGGAGGAAGCAACACTTGAGATAGAACGATTGAGGTACAAGGAAAAAGAGTTGCTAATCAGATTAGATCAAGCACCAAATCTTGAGGCAAGATTAGAAGAGAACATGCAGAAGAGACTGGAGATGGAGGTACAAAAAGCTATGCTTCAATTTCAGTCAATTATGACACAAAACCCTATACCACCACCACAATTGTAAAAATTAATTCTTACTTTCATTTTCTTTGTATTATTTTTTTTTCAAAACATTTGAACAATTGACGTTTGAATTACAATTTGTGTAATACTAGTATGGTATTTTTAATTAGTTAAATTCTGTTCTATATGATTAATACCGTTCGAACGGTAAATAACCATTTAAAACATAACCATTCGAACAACAAATAAGTCATTCGAACGCGAAATACAGTTCGAACGGACGTAATTTACATTCGAACAAAAGTCATTCGAACACTCATTTCGTTCGAACAATATCAAATATTGTTATTTGTTCGATTCAAATTTTTATTTCGTTCGAATGGACGGGTCGGTTCGAACTGACAAATATTCCATTTGAACAATTTTTTGAGATGAAATTTGTTTGTCTCAAAAAAATTTCCTGCTCGAACATTTTCGACTTGTTCCACAAAATTTTGTCCTTAAAAGTGATTTTTGGAGACAAAAATTGAATTTCGCCTCTAAAAACATTTTAAGACAGCCTTTTAGAGACAAATTGGAGACAAAATTTTTTCATCTCCAATTCTTTTTTGGGACACAATTGGGATTTTTCGAGACAAAATTTTTTGCCAAAAAAAACCATTTCTCTTGTAGTGAGTAGGATTAAATTTTTTTTTAATGTGAGATAAATTTTAAGATAGGTTTCTAAATAGTGTTTATTATTATTTTTATTTCTTCCCCTATTCCGTACGTGTATTCCTATATTGTCAGACTTCCAGTTTGAATAAGATTCTTAGATAAAACCATTATTCCATTCAGTATTAGTAATCTCGTTTGATTAGGTCCTATCACCATTCACGCCTCAATCCTCCCAGTCTACGTTTTCTTATTGTCATCCATTTAGTTTCCTAGTTGATAGTTTCTCAATTGGAAACAAACTCTCAACTCCAAACTCTATCCAACCTCCTATGATCCACGATACCTCCCTTCCCCCTGCCTATAAAACTACCTTGAGACCCTCCAGTAATAATCACAACACCGAAAGCAAGCCCCTTGTCGAGTTGGTCCACATCGTTTTCTCCACACACAGCAAACCTCACGATATCTCCACTGCCAACCCACACTCAGCCACTTTAACACAGCACAAGAACCCTAAACGGAAGCCACCCAATGTGCCGAGACCCTCCATAACGCTGCTCCTTCCAGTCGCTCAGCCGCCGTGTGATAGCCACTGCACAAATCACGCACAACACCAGCCCATGTTTTCCACACAAAAAACAGAGCACTTGGAGACCACGTAACCCAGGCTTTTCCATCATCGTACTGCCACCATACATCGGCCACAACCCAGTTCCATCTCTAGCACCGTCAGCGGCACTATAAGTCACCAACGCACCTCGTAATATCTCTCTGCTCCTCCCGTCGTCAAGCTCCCTCCCTCACGTTGATTCTCTTTCACTATCTCTCTCTCTCTCTAAGATTCTGTTCCTCTCTCTCTCTCTCTCTCTCTCTCTCTCATTCTCATGCTTTGTAGCCCTAGAGCAGCAACTGCACCAGCCACCTGCTGCCGCTCGTGCTTCGCTCGGTAAGTCTCTGCCACCCTCTACCCATAATAAACAAGTTTTTCAATTAGAATAGGTTATGTCGTTTTAAGCTCCTTCTACGTAAAGAACTAGAGATAGTAGGGAAGCCTAGGGTTAGTTTATTATAACTTTGCCCTCCAAGTTATAAGCAAAGTATGAGAGTTTGAATTTTTATTTTTAGTTGGAAATATTTTAGTGTTAAGAAGATTTTAGGAAATATAGGTTATTTTAGTATTTTAGGTTTTAATTAAAGTCACTGGTTTAATTAGAAATTTATGAAAATTACGTGTTATTTTTATAGGCGACCGATTACGTGCCGAAAATAGTGGATTAGCACTACGAGGTAAATAACATGATCATACCCTTACACGTATGTACGGTAAACTGCTTGTCTTTTATAAAAATATATTATGCATGTACACCCTCCATTGGAAGCCCCTTTTTATGTATCCAAGACATGATTTTATGTGAAGAATTATGCATTAAGTTTTTATGAAAATTCATGATCTTATGAAAGGAGTTATGCATCAAAAGATTTATGAAAAGTCATGATTCTATATGAGAGTTATGCGTTAAAATAATTTATGAAAGCCATGCATGATTTTATGTGAAGATTTATGCATTAAAATATTTATGAAAAATCATGATTTTATGTGAGGAAACATGTATCACGGAAATTTATGAAAGAATGCGATTTCATTAGAAATCTATGACAAGATATGACAAGTATGTGTTCGATTTCTTTTGAAATCTATGATATGACAAGTATGCAAGTATGATTATGATGAAGTATGAATGATAAGATATGTAACGGCCTATGTTATGATATGAAGATGATACCTATGTTATGGGCCTATTGTATTGCCAGGTCGTACATGCTGGTAGTGCACCCAGTATGCCTTCCTTATATATGGATTCCACAACCTGCGGCCATGGGCATAATTAGAATCTACTTAGATAAGTGAAAGATAAGTTCATGTTTATGTTCATGTTATTTACGTATATATTTATGAGTATGTATGTTTTTCAAGAAAACCTTATATTTATTATGTTTACTGTATGGTGTGTTGCTTATTGATTATTCAACTAATTTTTGTATATTTTTATGTTTTTAAGCCACTCCAAGTGATGACATTATTATGATAAGCGCATGAGACTTTTTTATACTTTATGAGTGCTTTCACAGGCTCTGTTTTGGATTGTAACTATTGATTAAATTTCGTTTTATTTATGAAGTCTTTCGCATCTGGCGCCTTGTTAAAAGAAAAATTCTTAAGTTAAAGTTCAGTAGTAGCACACTAGTTTCCCAAAAATTCTAAGATGTCTTTATTGTGGAGCGGGGTGTTACAGACACCCACGTCTAGATCTCATGCATGCACATCGATGCCGGACAGAATAATGATTATTCTACAGGTTAGTTTCAACATATAATCAACATAGAAAAAACAAGAGATTTATCCAAAATACAAAGAAAAACTCTGAATAATATTGATTAATAGTAAAATTCAAAATTATTTTATGAGGCCCACAAGTCGGACTTAAATAGCTGCAAATATAGAAATTATGAAGATTTTTCCAAAAATAAAAATAAAATATAAATTATTATATGAGAAATTAATACATAAATAAACAAGAATTCTACCAAATATTTGGTCAAAATCAAAATCAGAATTATTTCCAAACTTGAAACCAAATGTTTACTAATAAAGCAAGAGTGAGCATAAATATATGACTTGAAGGAAAATAACTAATATTGCCCTTAATCCAATGAATATATTAACATTTTCCTTCCATATTTTTACAGATTCATCTTCTTAAGGTAGTACTTCAATGCAATCAACGTAGAATCTGAAATTAGATCGATATCCCACGTCAATTTGGGTTTGCATCACACCTGCATATCTTTTTCCTTGAGGATCTGTTTGTTGAGGTTGGGAGTTTATGAATATATGTATGCGCGAATACTTGAGCAATTAGATGGTGACGTACGAAAAGAAATTGCAATATGATCATAACTATATCATAGGTAAGCGGATTACAATATCCAATGATAATGTGGAGAGAATACTGCCAAAACCACAAATGGATTTTATTAAAGTAAATATAGAAAGTGTCCTGGTATGATATAGTTAGTCAAATTGTAAAGTTGTTTTTATTGTAAAAGAGATATGACGTAGTAGATTAACTCGTTGGTTTTCGCAGATGAGAAGAGTTAAGATAAAAGTTAAAAATTGAATAAAATATTGTTAGCATATTTTTTTTAATATTATTATTATTATTGGATTTTAAAAAGTTGAATTGTTTATTTTATTTTGTATGAGAATTTGAAAAAATTGTAACGATTAGATGAAATAAGATGAGATTGGATGAGATGTATTGTGAAAACAAATTTATTAACAAAACAAAAACACAATGACAATTAACAACTAAGAAAGATCCATCACATACATTTGAAACAAAGCAGGAACTAATTAAAGAACTAATTACATGCTGGTTTCAATTAGTTCCTATGCAATATTGCTCTGTTCAATTACCGTCAACTGAATCTCAATATGGGGAGGCAATGGTCCTAATTCTTCTTCGTTGAAGGCAACACAAGAGATACTAAGAGGAGGGATGGCTCGAAGAGTGACAAAACCAGTTCAGAAAGCGCTTCGGCTGAACAAAAATAATCCTAGAAAAAGGAGACAGGATTAAGGCTGTGTTTGGATGGTCAGCTCATCTCAGATACTCTCAAACGACTTTGTACAAGTGGAGTGTGTTTTACATCCAAATGCCTTCGCAGGTAGTTTCGTACGGCCCAGAGAAGAGCTCATCTCAGAAGGACTTCTCTCTCCCTCCCTCTCTCTTTGCAACCTTCGCACGCATTCTTCCCCAAAAACAGATCCAATCGCCACAAAAATCATCACAAGCTCACGTACGAATAGCATTGTGTGACGGAGTGCGATGGTGTAAGGTGGTGGAGGTGCAGTGGCATCGAGCTCGTGTGAAACTCATTTATGGTTATATTGCATGTGTGCGACGGAGAGGAAAAGAGAGCTACACGTGGGTACCATCGGTGGTGGCTGGCTTGGTCGCCGGTGTGAGAAGGAGTCTCCGGTGGTGGCGGTGAGGCTGGGCAGTGCACGACAGCGCCGAGCTAGGCTTAAGGAGAATCGGACGGGGCAGATCGGGCCAGAGGAGAGAGAGAAATGAGAAAAGAAAAAAAAGATTTACACTATAATATTTATCACTATTATATATAAATAAAAAATAAAATCACTATAATATTTATCACTATTATATGTAAAAAAACTATTAAAATCATTATTATATTTATCACTATTATATAAAAAAAAAATCACTATAATATTAATCACTATTATATATAAATAAAATCATCATTTATTCATCTTAAAAAAAAATCAATTATTGATGGGACCCACACCTTTTTCAACTACCTATCTAAAAGTCAACAACTCAACATATTTCATACATCCAAACAACTCAAATTACTCTCAATGGAACCCACAAACCCACTCCAATCTCTACTCAAAATTATTCACAACACTTCTCGCTATTCAAACCCAGCGAGTATGAGATAGGCAAGCCAGAAGAGTGGAAGTGGTACAATGAGTGAGGCTAGCCCTAAAATAGCCACCGGAGCCAACATATCTTCTACTTGCAATCGGATTCTCTCCACAGTGAAGGGAAACTTCACTTAAATCAAAAGGCAGACCAATATGACAGCCAAAAAAATCACAAATATCATCAGAAAAAGGGGAAGACCAAGGAATTCAATGTTGAAGTCACCATATTTAGCCCAAGAGTTGGCTTGGGATATTAGAAACCTATGGACAAGGCCTATGGATGGTACAAATACATATCTCAAGTCAATGTAAAAGTGCATCCTTCCCGGCCTACTCTTTGTCTCAATATATATTTGTACTGCTAACATGCAATACACTACAACAAATAAGGTCTTTTGGGACGAAAATTTTCATCTCAAAAGAGTGAATTTTCATCCCAAAATATATTTTGGGATGAAAAAAAAGCGTCTCAAGGTCATCCCAATATAACTGTCCCTAAAGGTATTTTGGGATGAAAATTAAAAATTCGTCCCAAAAAATATCCTTTGGGACGATATTTTTCTTAACCGTTCGATCACGGTCGAACGAAATCTTTTTCTGGGATGATTCAAATTCGTCTCAGGAAGTCTTTCGCAAGGCCAATAAAACGTTCGACCAATGTTTCTGGTCGAACGGCTTCTTCTTGGCTGGTTAATCGACAGCAGTCCGTTCGACCAAATAGACATGAACAAACAAATTGATGATTGAATGTAAATTATATTAATTTTTATAATTGAATAAGCCATTCAAACGTGTATGGGATGTAAAGAGCTAGTTGCCTCTTCGAACGGGTCTCAACGTTTTTACCGTTCAAACTCTAACTTGTGATGTTCGAATGGTTGCGACCGATGTATATATGTTTGAATGTTTGATGATCGTTCGAACGGTTAGTATTTTCATGAAGAATACTAATTTAAAACTAAATAGATATTTATATTTTAAAAATATATTACAAGTTGTTCAATATGAATAAAACTAATCTAATAAGTCAAAACTAAATAAATAAAATAGTAACAATACTAATAATGTTATCAGTACATAATTTTATAAATCCTAAAATTTATGCAAAACACGAAAATCAATTGCTTGGAGGCTTGAATTGTTGCATAAGCATCCGCATTTAGAGTTGCATCTCTCTTTGTTAATCTTCTTGCTATTTTATGCGCATCTTCATGTCTGCTTGTTTAGTCAATTGAATCTTTAACTCATGCTGTCTTGCAACCAATTCTTCGATCCTAAAATTCGCATTCTCTAACGCAATGACAGTAGTACTTGACGTTGATGAAAAGCCTGAAGGCTTTACACATCAACCACCCAAACCCCTTAAATATCCTGAACGCTGACCCAGAACTTGTGTAAAAATTTCAATATCACTGTTGATGAATTATGATCTAATGCAGTTTCAGCATGGAGGGCAACTATTTTTTCCTACACACAACATATAAAATTAATATTGACACAATAATTTAAATATGTTTAATTAAAACAAATTATAATACTTAGATAATTCTCATGAGCATCGGGATGAGTCCACTCTCCACTACTATTAGTATGTGATGCAACATATAATTTTGTCAGATCATAATTGGTATCTGACTCTTTCTATAAGAGACATTGTTAAGATATAAAATCAATATTAAAAATAACTATAAAGAATAATAAAAAAAAAAAGAGTACATTACTAGTTTCAGAGAGAGACGATGGAAAATCTTGAGCCTACATGATGATGAATCTTCAGTTTCAATCTATTTGTTTTG
Organism: Pterocarya stenoptera; assembly: GCA_003123785.1. NCBI lineage: Eukaryota > Viridiplantae > Streptophyta > Magnoliopsida > Fagales > Juglandaceae > Pterocarya > Pterocarya stenoptera. Next base: position 481,408 of record QEOT01006772.1, read on the forward strand.
TTTATAGAACTTCGCTCTTGTATAGAAGTTGTAAAACTTAGTGAGTGAAAATTACAAATATGACACATAAATAATTCATTTAATTTACTTTATATGATGGATCCTCAAACATGTCGCAAAGTTTTTCTTAATTTTTAGGCCAGATATCTTGAAAAGGATGCTGGCATGCATCTTCCTTTTGTCATACTTCTTGTAATGCTCGTGACACCTCACCTTATATTTACGGAATGCATTACACATTAGCTCATCGACAATCTTACGCTCCTCTCTCAAACTAAAATTTAGTTCGAAGTCATTCTTGAAAAAGTATATACACAAAGATATTATCATTTAGAATATTAAATAATATCAATATAAATTTATTATTTAAATATTAGATACTAAACAACGTTTCTTTATAAGCTATTTCACATCTTGCGGGACTTTATGCAATGAGCTCATAGCCAAAGGTGCATAAGTCCGTCTAAGAGCACTCACATGCGATGCAAGCCAAGCTACTAGTTGTCTCTCGCCTCCAGTATGTTCGTCAGGAATGTTAACCTTAATCTTATCCACTTTACGATTTTTTTCCAACGTCACGCCTCTAGTAGTGCCTCATCTGTGATGAGGTTGTACTGTTATCTTTATAAAATAACATTTAGTTATTTACCTCATATCAATTATCATAATTGAAGAAATGAGTAATAGCTATTTGCCGAGTGTGCACGAGATCCGATGTGACCGATCAATAGCACCATCCTGTCACGAAGCACGGGACACTCGAGATTTCATTTTCGTGGACTTGTTCTAGACCGAGCTGATATTCAGAGAGATGCACAGATGGGAGATACTGGAGTATTGGTTAGTGAGGCATCTACACAGGCCGATGCATCATGCACATCTACTTGTAAGGAGATGGCCGACATACTACTTGTTAAGATCAACATACACACATCAGTGGTGATCGATGCAGTGCATACTGCCATGTCTGAGTTACCTATAGAGATTATTGCTAGCATCTCTAAGTTACGTATAGAGATTAATGCTAGCATCTTAGTTATGTAAAAAGATTCATGCCAGTAACGCAACTCAGGTCACGCTAAGTACTCGACTGAGCCAGGTAGAGAGATGATTACTATTCATTATTTTATTATAACTTTTCACAAAATTTACTATTATTCAATATTCTATCATTATTGTTTTACTACTATTCACAGAATATCTGAAAATATCTCACTACCCAAATGCAACAAGAATATGTTTGCCTAAAGTTTCCAACGTAGCCGTGAAAGGCTGCCGTAGATGAAGTTGCACCAATTCTAGATCAAGCATCGCGATTGAAGATTGAAGATCTCCTTCTCTTATTCCACAAACCTGGATAGGTGAGTAGTCTACTCTGAATTTTAGGAAAAACAAGATAGCTGGGAATAGAGGAATGACATACTTTGTAGGCATTAGGAAATGCAAATTAAGAACTATATCCACGTGTGGTGCCTATGTGCTGGTTGTGAAAGGACATGAATGGTCAAATCTTGAAGATCTGAGAGCATGCTCATTGGATTATATATGCAAATACAAATGTAAAATTTGCAGAATATCACATGATTTTTTATTTAGCTATTCTACTCAAAATTTATTTTCACATTAGATTATTTATCTATTAGTCAAAATAATAATAAAATATTATCAATTTAATAATATTTTTCTTTCAATTTTTTTTTTCTATTAATGGCAGAAGCAATAACTCATTAAGTTTATTTGGAGGTAATTAGTAATTACTTATGAGAATGTAATGCCCTGTAGAGTAGTCGATGTTTTTTACTGCTTCTGATCAACCAAAAATTAAGGAGGGAAAGCATCACATTCAATTGTGAAGCTCTTGAAGGTTGGCTAGTTTATGAAAAAAACCTCCCGAGAGCTCCTGCGATCGTGGAGGCCTCCATCCCCTATCTTAGTATAGGTTTCAAACTCTTCCATCATGGAGGAGTCCATAAAAGAGTTATGTAAATGTATGTCTCTATCAGAACACGAGAAGGAGGAGATTATTGTGGAAGAAGAGCTACTTGAAGAAATGAGTCAAAGGGGAGAGCACTGTCTTCTGGTGTCTCTACTTACGGAGAAAAACTACAATCGCAAGGCGCTTAAACTATCCTTGCGGAAACTATGGCGTCCAGTTAAGAGGGTCTGGTTTAAGGAACTGGGCTCTAAACTCCTGCTGGTAGAGTTTGAAGATCTAAAGGACAAGGTGAGGGTGCAACGCGAAGGGCCTTGGTCCTTCGACAGGCACCTAGTCTTGATGAAACCTTTCGCAGGAGGCTTACAAGCAAACAAAGTCAAGATAGATCAGGCTTCATTCTGGGTAAGACTCTATGACCTGCCATTGGGGGCCATGAATGATAGAGTGGTGAGAAAGATTGGCAATAGCATTGGTTTGGTAGAGGAGATCAACATTGAGAAGAACAAAGTTGCCTGGGGTGAGTACAGCAGAGTCAAGATCAGCGTGGATATCACCAAACGTTTGCTACGTGGTAAATGTATTAACCTCCCTTCCCATGGTGTTTGCTGGGTTCGATTTACGTACGAAAGGCTTCCTCCCTTCTGCTACATTTGTGGTATACTGGGACACAATCACAAAGATTGTGAAGGCCGAAAGGAAACATGTGATACACAAAAGGAAGAGGATTATCCTTACAGCCCATGGATGCGAGCCGGCACCTCCTATGTTAACCACCGTAACCACCAAGCTGAGTGCGGTCAAGTGGTTCCTATTCCGACACCTTACATTAGTCTCAAAGGTAATGATGCTAATCCTGCAAAAACAGGAATCATCAAGGACCCTACTATCCTGGGCAGTGCAGAAGGCAGCATGATGTATGACAGTGTGCCTCTTGAAGTCAACCCTACTAAGGCTACAAGTACAGTCCTCCATGCTAAAGATCTGGAAGGTACAAAGGCCTTACCCCGTATCATAGCTATCCTAGATGAGGGAATGGGCACTCTGCAGGAGGAAAAATCTGACCCAGAGGAGACTATCATGGATAAACAAGCTACCACCCTGACAGAAGTTGACTATAACAGAAGAGTGGACGACGAGACCCACTCCAAAAGCAGATGTAGCTCACAACGAGGGTCCCCTAGCTAAGGCATGAGGGAACAAGGAATAGGCTATAAGAGGAAAGTGGCAAAGAGTAAATAGGAGAACTGGAAAGGAAAATAACCCTCGAATCCCTAACTGCACCTTGAAAAGGAAGGCAACAAGCGAGAAGGTAACTGAGTCAATGACCCTTACCTAAAGTTAAGCAGTGTAAGGTTATGGGTTTGGACAAGAACTCAAGTCTAAGATCGGCGGAGGCTGAAAATCAGCCTCGGCAAGAGTCATGAAACTACTAAATGGGAATTCACGTGGGCTTGGGAACTCACGTGGGCTTGGGAACCCAAGAAGGAAGACCCCAACGTTGTGTTTCTACAAGAAACTAAATTAACAAGTAAGGGAATGGAAAAGATTAAGTATATGACTGGTTTTCCAAACTGTTTAACAATGGATTGTGAGTGGAGAAGTGGGGGGCTAAGCCTAATGTGGGGTCATGAAGTTGACTTAACCATTAGAAGTTTCTCAAAAAATCACATAGATGCGAAGGTCAAAGACAATAGAGGACTGGATAACTGGCAACTAACTGGGTTCTATGGGCTACCAGAAACTAGTAGAAGGGGAGAATCTTGGGATCTTCTAAGACTCTTAAACTTAGGAGCTTGTGATAGATGGCTGGTAGTTGGGGATTTCAACGAGATAACCAACAGAAATGAAAAGAAGGGAGGTAATGACAGGTTATAAACTCAAATGGAGAATTTCGAAAGGTGATTGATGATTGTGTGTTGAAAGATCTGGGTTTTGAAGGTCTCAACTTCACTTGGTGGAACAATAGGGAAGGGGCCAATGCTATTCTAGACAGGTTGAATTGTGCACTAGAAAACCATGCTTGGTCTCGAGCTTTCCCTTTTGCCAAGGTGATTCATTCCATAGCTCCCACTCTAACCATGCACCTATTATCCTTCATATAGAAGGCACCTCTCCAAGACATAAAGGTCCTAAACCCTTTAGATTCGAAGCTATGTGGGTAGAAAGTGAAGACTGTGGTAAGGTAATAGAGGAAGCCTGGCAGGATGATAATGGTTTTGGATCTTCATATGACATTAAGGGAAAATTTTCAGCCTACAGTGTAGCCCTCTCTAAATGGAACAAACAAAGTTTTGGAGCAGTACAAAAGGGGTTGAGGCAAGCTAGAATCAACCTGGAGAAGATTCAAGTAACAAATGAAACAACTGTCAACCCTGCTACATTACAACAAGCTCGTGAGGAAGTTCAAGTATGGATGGAAAGGGAAGAAATACAGTGGAGGCAGAGATCAAAAGCCCTTTGGCTCAAGGTTGGTGATCAAAACACGAAATTCTTTCACAACCAAGCAAATCAAATGAGGAAAAAGAACACAATTTCAAGACTACTAGATGAGTCCTGGGAGTGGCAGGAAGCAGGCAGAAGGGATGAACTGATCATGAGCTACTATGAAGCAATGTTCAAGTCAGATGCACAACCCTGCAACCTGGACTTCTTTGCTCCTCTAAGAGGCAGAGTCTCAACAGGCATGAATTAGGAGCTCTCCAAAGCATACAACATTGGTGAAGTGAAGGTAGCTCTACATCAAATGAACCCCACCTTAGCCCCTAGCCCCAATGGTATGGCTCCCATTTTCTATCAAAAATACTGGCACATAGTGGGTAATTCAGTGATTGAGGTAGTTCTCAATGCTCTAAACAATGGCCACTTCCCTTATGGCCTTAATCACACATATATTGCTCTTATTCCAAAAATCAAGAATCCCTATAAAGTCTCAGATTACAGACCCATTAGTCTCTGTAATGTAATTTACAAATTGATTTCCAAGGTTTTATCAAATAGACTGAAGTTGATCCTTCCTGATATTATCTCTATTTCACAAAGTGCTTTTGTTCTTGGTAGAGTCATTTCAGACAACATCTTGGTAGCTTATGAAATGATTGATTTTCTTAGAAGAAAGAGGAAAGGCAAGACAGACTTTATGTCCCTCAAATTAGACATGAGCAAAGCCTATGCAGGCTAGAATGGCACTACTTGGAGACTGTAATGGTGTAGATGGGTTTCACAAGTAATTCGATCAAAGTGGTAATGATGTGTGTTAAAACCGTATCCTTCTCCATCCTCATAAATGGTGAACTTGTTGGACCTATCCATCCAACTAGAGAGATAAGGCAAGGAGACCCATTGTCTCCTTACCTATTCTTGCTGGGAATTGAAGGCCTCATCTCTCTATTGGCTCAAGCTGAATCAAGGAATGTGATAAGGGGAATCCAAGTCTGTAGAGGGGCCCCAAGAGTGAAGCATCTATTGTTTGCAGAAGATAGCATTTTTTTGTTCTGTAAGGCCTCTAGCCAAGATAGTGGAGAGGTGCAAAGAATCCTTGGAATTTATGAGAGGGCCTCAGGACAAAAAATCAATCGTGACAAGACTTCTATGGTCTTCAGCATGAATGTATCTTTAGTAGAACAATAGCTTTTACTTTCCTGTTGGAGCATTCATGACTTCCAGAACTAGAAAAATACCTAGGCCTTCCACCAATGATTGGAAAAGAGAAAAAAATAGCATTTTCTGACATTAAGCACAAAGTCTGGTCTAAGCTTCAGCAATGGAAGGGGAAGCTTTTATCCCAAGGGGGCAAAGAAACACTGATCAAGGCAGTAGAATTAGCAATCCCCACTTATGCTATGTCTTGCTTCATATTTACCCCTCTCCCTTTGCTGTGAACTAGAACAATTGATGGCCAAATTTTGGTGAGGGCAGAAAAAGGAAGAAAAGAAAATTCATTGGGTCAGTTGGAAAAGGATGTGTGAAACCAAAGGTGATGGGGGCATGCGTTTTAAAAACTTGAGATTCTTCAACGAGGCTCTACTTGCAAAGCAAGGGTGGAAAATTTTGCAGCAAGATGACAGTTTAATACATAAAATCTTCAAGGCCAAATACTTCCCAAACACAGACTTTCAAAATTCAAGTCTTGGGCATAACCCTTCCTATGTTTGGAGAGGCATATGGTCAGTCAAAGATAAGCTCCTTCAGGCTTGTAGATGGAGAATTGGCAATGGGACAATAGTAAGAATATGGGAGGATTATTAGATCCCTGGTTTCAAGAATTTGCAACAGATGGGAGATTTAGATAGAGCTGCTGAACAGAAAGTGGTGGAGTTAATAGACCCAACTACTGACTGGTGGGATGTACAAAAAATCAGAAGAGTTCTACCTCTTGATCCTGCTGATGCTGCTCTAAAAATCATCATCAGTGGAACCAATCATGAGGACAAACTAATATGGGTCAGGAGAGGAGTGGTTGCTTTAGTGTGAAAAGCGCCTACAAATGTTTCAGAAAACTGTCTACTACCACATCAGAAGGTGAAAGCTCCTCTAGCAGTACCAACAAAACACTATCAAAGCGTATTTGGGGAATGAAGATCCCCCCCAAGGTGAAAGTATTTGCTTGGAGGGTCTGTAGTGAGGCCCTTCCCACGAAGTGTAACTTGAAAAAAAGAAAGGTAGTTGAAGATGAAACATGTCAATTGTGCTCTACAGCAGCAGAAACTACAACACATGCACTCCTCCAATGTCGTATACTTCCAAACATGTGGAGCAAGCAACTCCCTCAACCTAACACTGAAGAACCTCAAGGAAATTTCAGGGAATGGATAAGTAGATCACAGGACTCCTGCACTGATGAAGCACTGGAAAAATTATTCATGATAGCTTGGGCTTGCTGGTATAGAAGAAACCAGTGGATTTTTTAGGAGAAACAGTTCACCCCGAGGAAGCCATTAACTCAGCTCTTTCCATGTATGGGACTTACAAGGCTACCAAAAATCTCGATATCAGTAGAGCAAGGAGGTTCTCCCAATGGCAACCCCCTACTAAAGGCTCTATAAAACGCAATGTAGATGGGGTTGTCTTCCATGCAAACAGTAAAGCAGGAGTTGGACTCATTGCTTGAGATTGGGAAGGGAAAGTCTTAATGGCAGTAAGCCAGAAAGAAGAGGCTGTCATTGAGCCTCTAGAGATAGAGTTGTTAGCATTACTAAGAGGACTGCAATTTAACATCCCCCTTGGAATCCAATCTTTGTGCATAGAAACTGACTCTCTGATTCTGGTCAAAGAAATCTCCAGTCGTTTGCCATCGAATGCCAGTTATGGCAATATCATCACAGATATCCAAGAGCTCAAGTGCAGGTTTCAAAGCTGCTCCATCAAGCACACCAATAGAAAGGCAAATCAAGCTGCTCACAAGCTAGCTAGATTCTCTAGGAATGTTTCTAACACATATGTATGGTGGGAGTTTGTTCCCAACTGTGTTTAGTTAGTCTTATGGACTGATTTTCATCTGTAATGCCGCCTTGGCAGTTATTAATGAGAAGGTGTTTTACTATCAAAAAAAAATTAAGGAGGGAAAAAAATAAAAGAAAAGAAAAGGAAAAAGAAGTGTTGAAATCGGGAGAGAAATACTTTTTTGTTCCATTTGGTCTAGCTATAGTGAAATTCAAATATGACTCACAACACTAATTTACTGTAACTAGAAGTTATTTTTTTTGCATTTACATAATCCAATCACCAATGTAGTGTATTTTTAAACTCTATTATCCAAAGACCCTATGAAATTTGCATTTGCATAATCTAATCAGGATGCTCTGAGAACCTGAAATTTAATGGAGAGGCTCATGTGGCCTTTGGAGCTGGATTTCCGATCGGCCCCACATGCCATTTTGGGCAGAGCGTGAGGCACGCTTGCCCACCGCTTTTCTACCCTACTTCTTGCTCCTTGTAGATTGGCAGCCCGAGAATCCGATGGTCAAACATGTGTAGCTCGCAGGTTGCAAGAAAGTTGTAGATCGACAATTTCCCATCCAAAAGAAGAAAGTACACAAAAACTTTACATTCTGCTTAGAATGGGAAGGAGAGAGGGAGGAACGAGCCAGAGCTGCTCCCCTGTCTCATATCTGCACCTTTTGTTGATTGAAAGTGTGGCTTTAGAGAGAGGAGAGGCTTTAGATCAGAGAAAGGAAGGATTGGATCTGAGGTCTAGATTTTAGTGGTTGGCCTTTTTTCTTTTCCGAGGGTCTCACTTCAGATGTTTTTAACCTTTTTCTTCTTTTATTTCTATCTTTTTTATTTCTTGATCTCCTTTCTTTAAGAGCGATACGTATGCATACACGGATTGTTCCCGAACTATTATACACGAACAAATGGATTTTGGTTATACTTATTTAATCAATAATGTTAGATAAAGATATAAAGTATGCAAGTTTTGTGCAGACCATTCGAAAATAAAAAAAAAGTGAGACATTTTATAAAAAAGTGAGTTTTTTCATATAAATCCCATTTTTTTAAGGGTTTGCGCAAAACTTGCTAAAAATTATAAGAAGAATATTACAAAAACAGGATACTAGATTAAACTATTGAATACAACATATTCACCCATGTTTATAAACACGCATGATTCAACCATTGGAAATAGATCAAGACAAAACGGAAGGACGAAAGAATAAGAGAAGGAAAAGCTAAGCATGCAATCTCTCCCAAACGTACGTAAAGCAACGGTAGAAAGGGAACTGAAAAAAGAAAGAAAATGAGAAGAGAAGTAATGTATGGCTCGTAGAGAGAAAATAACTCTATTGTGGTTATTCAAGCTCATGGGATGGGAGGGTTCAAAGACTGAACCAGCAATGAATGGCTCGGAAAAAGTAAAATGCTGTAACGAGAGTTCATCTAAGTAGGAAAGCTCAACGCTTAACAATCGGATGGGTAGATTTGCTCTTTTACGAAATAGATAAAATAAGAAAAGATAAACGGCCAATATTGGATTTTTGGTAAATTTAAATATTTAAGGTGGATGCTATATATTTATGGAGGGTTGTCAATCTCATACATGTAATTTAGGTTCTATTTATAATATTGTTAGATCATTGTCTTCGCTGTGTCTTCTCCGTTGACACCCACGTCTTGATCTCATGCATGCAGTCTTTTTCTTCGAGGATCTGTTTGTTGAGGTTGGGAGTTTATGAATATGAAAAAATTTATTTATCATCATTTTTTTCATTATCTCGTTATGTGGCATTAAATGATAGATTCACAAATAAAATATAATAAATAATTTTTAATCATTTAATGACACATCATAAGATGATGAGAGGATGATAAGAATTGAGATAATGAGTAATATTACTCTATAAATATATATATATATTTATATATATACGCGAATACTTGAGCAATTAGATGGTGACGTACGTAAGATATAATGCGGCCGTCAGCATCCTGTAATTTTGACAAATAAAAGAGGACAATATAGGCATAAAAACTTTTGTGAAAATTTTAAAATAAAAAATAAAAAAACTCAAATAAATACCCTAAAATCTTTTTTTTTTTTTTTTTATAGCGTAGATTTTTATAGTGTAATTTTCTGAAATTTTGGGGAAAGAAGCCCGCAAACCCAAAAGGTGGTTCCGCGCGCTGATCTACTTTATCCCAATGCGAATCTTTAAATTTCCTTTTTAAAAAACTAAGAAATAAACTTCTTTTTTTCTTTCTTTTTTTTTTTATATATTTATTTATAGGAAACATGAACTTTTCATTACATCAGAAAAATATTACAAATATTGATCAACCCATAAGACAGCTTGTTGAATACAACTACGGACATAACCCGGCCACCAAACATTGTTGTCATTGACCATGCACATCTTGCTAGTTTATAAGCAGATACATTGCAATCTCGGTAGACATGTTGAATTGTGCTCCTCGGTACCATTTGCATAAGCTGTTGAATATTCTGGACAATATGTTCCAGCAAAGATCTTGAATTATATATCCAACTCTTGGATTTCTTTAACCATCATATATAAGTGAGTCACTTTCAATATGAATCTCCTATAGACCAAGAGGAATACTTAGTTATAGCCCTCTTAGAATAGCAATCAGCTCAATTTCAGATGAATCATTCACTGCCAGTTCCTTTTTACTAAATGCCATAAGTACTGCTCCTTAAGACTGTTCATCCGGGCCAAGTATTTTCCCGGCCTAGTCTTGAATCCAAGAAACCAGATTCCGGTTCTAGGTTTCGATCCGGATCAAACCCGAGTCGGAACCCTGGTTGCAAAACCCGGACCTACCCAATCTAGGTACAGAGTTTGAAACCCTAGTATCGGGTTTAAACCCGGTACCCAAGTCTTTTTAAAAAAAATTACCGATATCAAAACAACAATGTTAAACTCGGTACCCAGATCTTTTTTTAAAAAATTACCGGTATTAAAACGACGCCGTTTTACTAATCTAAACAACTTCGTTTTTCGTCTAATGGTTAAAAACCTTCCCCCCAGTCTCTCTCTCTCTCTCTCTCTCTCTCTCT
>QEOT01006772.1:507267-533873 GCA_003123785.1 Pterocarya stenoptera
AGATCAATTTAAATCTGAAATAATAATTAATAAGAAGAAAGCCCAATAAAATATTTTCACAACTTAAAATATTATAAAATAATATTTTAAAACTCCCAAAATTCTAAAACTAGAGAATCAATCATTAAATTAATTAAAATAGTCCTTCATTAAAATACACTAAAATACGGGGTGTTACAAAAATCCAATCAAAAATTGTTTAGAACTCTGTCAAGTTTTCTTAAAGAAAAATATAGAAAGTACTTCAACTCATCTGCCGGGCATTCTCCAACACCACACACCGGTGATGTGGCATTTGTTTTTTTTTTCTTCAATAAAATGTGTGTTTTACCAAAATAATCCCATATCCCAAATCTCATTCAAAATTTTCCCCCTCCCCTGTGTCGCCCTTCCACCTGCCTTCACTTAACTTGCATTTCATCTGTCACCGTGTTGTCACCATTGACGTCGATCAACCAAACAACCTCTAATCGTCTGCCACCGTCATGTAGGTGACCTTTCTCTCTCTCGCTATACATGGCTCAGTTATTTTTAGAGTTATTTTACAGATCCTTCTTCTTTCTTCCATGTGTTTGTGTTTGTTTGTTCATGGCTGAGTTTTTATCATGAACATGGCAGATTTTATATAGAAGTAATGGTTGAGTCCTTATTGTGTTGGCCTATTCTATTTGTTTGGGTTTTCCTATACAAAGTAATGTAATTTCTTTCATAGCTCTATATAGAAGCATTGGATTCTTTTTCTCTACAATCTGGAAGCTGGAGGTGATTGACTGATTTTAATTTGCAATGAAGATGGTTATCCTATTGTTGTTTCTTATTACTAGATTATGTTGGTGTGTGGGGATTGTTGATTGAACTAGTTTCATACCTGTATTAATTGGTTTCAGTAGTCAAATTAATAAAAATGACTTGTGTCACACTATGAACATTCATCCTAATAACAAAGATTTATTCCTACCTACCTATCCAGTAAAACTTACTATTAGTATTATTTCAATAAACTTATGGAGCTTTGTCCTCTTGTAACCTTGTTGATACAATTGCTATTTATGAAAAATGGTCCGGTCAACAAGTTAGTAATGAAAAATCTGCTTTATTTCCATCCAAGCTTATTTCTCAAACTCGTAAGCGTGGGTTGCTGTGGCTTACGGGATTTTAAGGAAAGGAAATTTCTGGTGACTTATTTGGGTGCTCCCTTAGTTTCGGGAAGATTGACTTCCCGGGTTCTTGAGCAGTGCTCCCTTAGTTTCAAGAAGATTGACTTCCTGGGGTCTTGCGCCTTTAGTTGATAAAATCAGAAATAAGGTGGCTGGGTAGAAGATGAAACTTATGTCTCAGGGAGGTCGGTTGATTTTATTACGTCATGTTTTGTCAAGTATGCCTATTCATCTTATTTCGGTGCTTAGTATTTTGGCAGCTATTATCTTCCGTATTAACTCCATTTTGGCTAATTTTTTATGGGAGGATGTCGACGGTAAAAAATAAAGTGCATTGGAGAGGCTGGTCGAAAGTTTGTAAACCAACCCAGGAAGGGGGATTGGGAATGCGTGATATTAAGGAAGTTCAGCGTTCTCTTCACATGAAGTTTGCTTTTCGTCTCTTAACTTCCAAGAATATGTGGACCAACTTTTTTAGAGATAAATACTTAAAAGATGGCCATATTATGCTTCATGTTCAGCGGCCCTCTGATTCTCAGTTTTGGAGATCAGTTGTATCTACAGTGCCAAAGGTGATGGATAATGTACAAGTTCTGATGAGAGGTGGCAATTCCTCTTTTTGGTACGATTGATGGTTGGCTTCAGGGCCTCTTTCTGTGGGTGTGACTGATATTCAGAATAAAAATCTTTGTATTCAAGATTGTTGGGTTGATCAGACTTGGGATGTAGATCTGTTGAAAGAGCTAGTAGGAGATACTACTACTGATGAAATCCTTCAGACTAGGTTTATTGGTTGTGAAGGGCCTGATGTGTGGGTTTGGAAGCCTTCTCTTGATGGGAATTTTTCCACTGCTTCGGCGTGGGAGGCAACGTGGCAGAAAGGTGATTTCTTACCTTGGAATGATTGGTTTTGGCACCGTATTTTACCAAAGAAGATATCTATGTGCATTTGGAAAGCTTGGTTTAATGGGCTATCTGTGGATGATAGAGTGCAAAAGAAAGGTGTATTACTTGCTTCGGCATGTGATTGTTGCAGTGTTCGACATGTGGAAACCATTGACCATGTGTTAGCTACGGGCCAATTTGCTAGAGAGGTTTGGGATCAGGCTAGTAGTCTCCTCGGCATTCCCTGTATGCGGCAACAGTCTTGGAAGGAAGAATTATTGCTTGGTTCACTTGTGCTAGAAAAGCATCTATTACTAGTATGCTTACAGGCATTATGCCTTGCCTCATTATGTGGAGTTTGTGGAAAAGACGATGTAAGGCACGTATGGAGAGTACGAAGGAAAGCACTGATCAAGTTTGGAGGTCTTTAAAGGTGTGGCTAAGGATTCTTGCAGGAGATATCAACAATACTAGTCTGCTTTCTATCCATGATTCCTATTTCCTTGAAGAATTTCATTTGCAGGTCCCGAATGTTGTCAAGAAAGACTATAAGATCGTGGCTTGGTCTAAGCCACCTACGGGGTGGATGAAGTTGAATTGTGATGGCAGTTGCCGCAACAATCCTGGCAGCTCGGGTGGAGGGGGTATTCTTAGGGATGCGGAGGGTAATATTAAGGAGCTTTCTCTAGTTATTTCGACAATGATACTAATAATGGGGCTGAGTTAAAGGCTATTATAAAGGGGGTTTGATTATGAAAACGTCTGTCGTACTTCAGAGTGATCATTGAAAGTGATTCTAAAATTATTGTGGATTGGATTTGGGCTAGGAAGTGTACATTGTGGTATTTATGGGATTATTGGGAAGTGCTCATGGCCAAACTTCAAGGAGTTACGTTTAGAGTGGTCCATCAATTCCGTGAGGTGAATCAAGCTGCGGATTTTCTGGCTAGACAAGGTGAGCTGGGCTCTAATTCTTTTGATTATAACTATGACCAGCTGCCAAGATTTTTAAAGGGCATTGTTCGGATTGATAAAATGAGCCTCCCAGCCATTCGTATGTAATTGTTTGTTTTTCTTTTTAGGCCTATTTAGTTTTTATGTGTTTCCTTTATATAGGCCTGTTTAGTTGTTGTGTTGTTTTGGTTGTTTTATTTTGGTTGGATATAAGGGATGGTCTTTAGTGTTTTATCTTTAAATCCCCTATATCGGTCTTGTTATCACGGTATTCCTCAACCATAAGTGAGGGCTATTAATAAAATTGGGATGGGGTCACTATTGGACAGGTAGCCTTCGGCTCTTCTTGAAAAAAAAAGTATTATTTTTTTTAAATTGCTTTAACTCTTATACAAATCATTTTTCTGTTTTTTTAATAAATTAATATTTTATGAGAAAAATTGACAAGAAGTTATCTTAGGGACATTCTTTTCCTCCATATTTATTTAATTGTTTAACTGTCAAACTTTTTTAAGTGTGCATTATTTTAATTTACCGGTGGTGAGATAATTAGTTTTAATATTTCCTATTAGCTGGATTTCTAAAATTTTATTTTGTGAACTCAGTTGAAATAGCATGATGGACAAAGAGGAATATGAAAGGCCACCAAGGCCTACTACATTGATTCCACTGACTTAGGTATGATACACATTGGTCATTTAGAAATTTCATTGTGTCTGATATTTCCAATTAGTTAATGTATTTTTATTTGTGTATTATAGGGATATTATGGTCCAGGAATATCTTACTACCCACCATTTATGATGCATCCAAATCCATATACGTACGCATGAGGTATCCAGGTAGATTTCCTTATAAGCTTTTTAAAAAAAAACTTTTGGATGTGCATTTGAGTCTTTCTGACATTGTACCTAATTATAACCCTCATCAATGCCATCTTTTGGATCAATGATGCTTTACCCTCCATTGAGTAATGTGGAGGAGTTGGGACGAGTTCAACATATGATCCAGGTAGATTCCTTTGAAACTTTTAAAATATTTTCTTATGTGCATTTGACTCGTTCTAACATCGTGCCAAATTATAGCCCCCATTAATGCCACCTTTTGGATTATTGATGCTCTACCCTCCGTTGAGTAATGCGGATGAGGTGGGGTGGGTTCAACATATGATCCAGGTAGATTCCTTTCAAACTATCAAAATGTTTTTTTCTTATGTGCATTTGACCCGTTCTAACACCGAGACTAATTACAACCCTCATCAATGCCACCTTTTGGACCAATGATGCTCTACCCTCCGTTGAGTAATGCAGAGGAGTCAAGGTGAGTTCAACATATAATCCAGGAAGATTCCCTTCGAACTTTCAAAATATTTTTTTCTTATGTGCATTTGAGTCATTCTAACACCGAGCCTAATTACAGCCCCCATCAATGCCACCATTTGGACCACCGATGCTCTACCCTCCATCAAGTATTATGGAGGAGTCGTTGCGAGTTCAACATATGATGCAGTTAGATTCCTTTGGACCTTCCAAAATATTTTTTTCTTAGGTGCATTTAACTCGTTCTAACACTTAGCCTAATTATAGCCCCCATCAATACCACATTTTGGACCACCGATGCTCTACCCTCTATTGAGTAATGATGTAGAGTCAAGGCGAGTTTAACATACGATATAGGTAGATTCCTTTCGAACTTTCAAAATATTTTTTTCTTATGTGCATTTGACTCATTCTAACATCGAGCCTAATTACAGCCTCCATCAATGCCACCTTTTGGCCCAACATAACTCTACCCTCCATCGAGTAATGTGAAGGAGTCCTGGTAAGTTCAAATATGATCTAGGTAGATTCCTGTTGAGTAAGGCGAGGATTAATGCTCCATTGAGTAAGGCAAGGATAAATGCTCATTTGGTGTAAGGTGTATGGGTGGTGACCATTGTTGATATTGCCTATAATCATAGTATTGTCAGCCCACAGAAGTCTAGGTTTTTTAGATCGCACAAATGTTTAGATGAATAGAGTCAAAGGATGTTGGATTTGAATGACAGAGCAGGTATTTGGATGAACAAGAGTTTTGGAGCACTTGTTGTGTAAGGATGTTGGGAAGGTTGCGAACAGTGGAATGAAAAGCCTCTTCTCGATGTGAACGTGAAGCCTGAGAAGAACCACCTTGGAGAAAAGAAAAACCACCAGGGCGAGAACCCTGAAAGACACGCCAGCAGCAACTTCTGGGGTAGTAGTGTCTTGACTGGCATTGTTGGAGCCATGGAAGGATTTGAGAAGACTGGAGGTGGAGTACTTGTATTCGCTTGAGTAGATGTTCCCACTGCCTAATCAGGGTGGATCACTGTGTCATCTTCCCGAGCAAGTGATTCTCGAGATGGACCGGAGATAGGATTATCCATCGGAAAGGTCAGAGAGGGTTCACCGCCCCCCACGAGAGAGATACTAAAGGGTGAGGAAGGTATCTACACCTTACTTCCACTGGCGGGGGATAGGTTTTGAAAGACAAAGGGCATCTCGGGGGTGATCACGCCCGAGACCGTTGAGGCAATCGACAAGCTAGATACGAGCTCAGTAGCCCTTGTCGATGGGCCTTCAACATCTTCATCTCGTAAAGACTCCCCAAAGCCATCTAAATAAGAGGAAAACTACTTATACAAGGCACATTTAGGAAGCCTGGGTTCAAGATCCAATGGGATTGCCTTCATCCAAATTAGGTCATCTTCTGAGGTCGCCAGGGGCGGGGAAGTCTATGGAGCTATCTTTTCTTAATGCCTTATCAAGGAATGTTGAGAAAATGATGATAAATAGATTTTTCTAATAAAAAAAAGATAAATAGACAGTAGATCTTCCATAAATTTAAATCATGCAGCTGTTAGCAATCTTGTAATTTTGATAAATAAGAGAGGACATTATAGGCATTAAAATTTCTGAGGTAAAGTTTCTAAAAACATTTTCTCATATGAATACCATCATGGTTTCGCTGAAATTTTGGAAGAAGCCCCAACCCAAAGGATGGTTTCGCTCCACTCTTATCTCAATGTTATGAATTTTTATTGCTAATGAACCTTTGAACGTCTTTTTAAAAAGATTAACAAATAACTTGAGTGAAGGAAAGTATCACATTTATCACACTACAAGGAAAAAGGCTTTTAGCAACGAAAAGCCTTGCTACAAATTCGCCGCTAAAAGCTTGAAAATCGCCACAAAAACTTTTTTGCAGCGTTTTTTGAGTCGCTGTATGCTGGATGCCAAAAAGCGGATGCTGATGCTTATCAGCATCGAATCAACATAAAACGCTGGAAAAAATATTATGTGCAGTGTTTCCTTACTTGCTGCAAATAAGCATTTAGGCGCTAGGAAAAAGGCAACCACCAAGTGACCTTTTGTGTTGCAAATACATAATAGCGTCGTTAATAAATCGCTGCAAAAAAAAAAATCGCTGTAAGAAATGGATGAAATGCAGCGTTACAAGCCATCGATGGGAATGAGAAAACTTTTTTGCGTCTATTATTGTCGCTGCAAAAAGTATTTGCAGCGTTCCCATCTCTGTCGCAAATATGTCGAAGGTGCTGGAAAAAAGCCTTCCACTAGGTGATGCATTGAGTTGCAAAAACTTTTTCCGGCGCTTATATAGTGTCGAATATGTTACGTAGAGAACGAAGTCGTTTGGTCTTTACCAAACGACGTCGTTTCACTTACATGTTTTTGTATATGCTAGGGTTAAAATGACATTGTTTCACTTAAACTTAAGTGGAACGACATCGTTTTAAGTAAGATATATATAAATATATATTTATATTGGCCAATTCAGCAGTTTGAACCGAGTTCAAATTGGAACCGAACTGGCCAGTGTCGGTTTTAAGGAGTTTCTACTGCCCGTCTACAGATTCACTATCGATTTTGACTGATTTCGTGCTCCGGTGGTCAGTCTACGTCGATGTCAGCCAGTTTCTTCGGTTGTTGTACAACCCTTCTACATGTCACCAATTCCATGCACACAATATTCTCCCTAAACTTGATAAATGTATTTTGAATGGTCACAACAGGCGTGACTAATGAAATCATAATATTTACAATAGCAACCCATCCAATAGAAAATAATATTTAAAAGTTTGTAAACACCACAAAAAAAAAGGTAATAACAAACAAATCTATGCATCTTAGCTCTTTAAGAAAAATCATCATCAAACAATCCAACAAAAAAAAGGAGACAAATATGAGACACAACATTGTAACAACTAGGCCTAGGCTTGCAAAGGAGCCCAACTTGCCTGTAAAACAGCATCGTTTTTCTCTCGTCACTCTCTCTACCCACTTCTGCTATGCAGCCATTGCACACCGATAGTGGATTCTATCCTCTCCAGAAACACTCTCTCATCGTTTTCGGTTTCAAATCGAAGTCCTTCACTGGCATTGTTGAACAACAGTAAGCTTCCTCTCTCTTTCTCTCCCTTGTTTCTCTATTTTCAGTTGGTTGTAATTTCCTTTTGACTATGCTGTAGCAAATCCTGTGGGTTCGCTCCTTCATCTCAGTTCAATTCCAGCCGCTGTACACAAACTCATCTTGCGACATCAATAAGCATCTCTCTCTCTGTTTACCCTTACTCTGAGATTTACTTGTTCCTCGATTACACACCTAGTATGTCGAGGCCTATGTGTTTGGGTTTCGTTGCCGAAGCCATGTCTCTATTCCACATTGTTGTTGTTACCACGTCGATAAGCCCTGTTACCACGGTCCTTATCTCTCCCTCTATTATTTCTCTCTGTCACACAATGCCTTTCTTCTAACCCCTCGGATTCTCACTCATGCATACACACTCTCTCTTTATTTTGAACTGCAACGGACCAAAGGCCACTGAAGGCATTCTTTCACTGCCAAGGTATGTCTTGGTTGATTCACCCTGTCGATAATGGTACTTTCAGTCGTGTAATACCCATTATTTAAATTTAGTTTTAACTTACTACCTTGTATCACAATGTATTGAAATCAATCCTAGACAGCATTTTCACACCATCGATTGCATCGTATCAAATGCATGAAAATTGGGTAAGATAATCCAAGCATTAGTATCGTATGTTATTTACTTGATTTGTACATTGGTACTTATTGGAAGGTTGCATTGTATCTGTTTGAGTGTTGGAAATTGTAGAGTTGTGACTTCCTGGTTGGGTTGAAGTGTGGATAGTCTCTGGTTTCGGGTGTTGTAGAGCGAAGGAGACTTGATAGTGTGGTTGTTTGTGTTGGCCATGTTGTGATTGTGGGTTGTTTCTATTTGATTGACATGTCAAGAGTAAGTGGGGGATGTTTGATTGTTCAGTGTCAGTTTGTGGGCTATTTATGAACTTAACTGTTTACGAGCTTGTACTATTATTCTATAGTTAGGATTGTGGAATTTTTGTTAAGTAGGTTTATGTGCTTGAGTGAATTATTAACGTATGAGCAAATATTTTTCTGATTTAGGTTACTATGATACGAGTAGAATACTGTCTCAAATCACAAATAATACGCTACAAGAGTTAGGTAAGTAGTACTCTTATGCTAGACTTTGACTAAACGAATTAAGGTTTATTTTATGAAAAGAGTGAATATGAAATCTAAAAGTTTAATACATGATGAATATGAATATGATCTGTATCTATTCAGTACTCTGTTATGATATGACATTATGTTTCTATTTATTCCGACCTTACCACGGGTGTAAAACTGTAGTCTCTGTTTATGTTGGTGCTAAAATTTCTATTTCCTGAGTGCACCCACTTTGGAAATAAAATGATTTTCTACATAGTATTTCTAGTGTGCATGCTCGGGGTTTTGAGAATGATAAGGGGAATATTTCACTTACGATTCTGCCCGATTTGACATCCCAAGGAATAATACCGCAAGTATCTCACCATTTCCTTAGCGATTATCAACTACTAAGGTTGGTTACCATAATAATCTTATTGGGGGTGATATGACACTGTGAACCCAAATCTATAATGTTTCTATAGGTTTCTCGTCTCGTTGGGCCAAGTACATTTTTACTTTGTATCCTTAGGCCCATCTATCAAAGATTTAAATGACTCTCCATGGGCTATGTTGAAGCAGCTTACTTGACATCTTTTGGATTTATTATAATATTACATATGATGAAGACAATCATGGGAATTACTATGGCGCTTTGGCAATCTTTGCAACGAAATTTTCAAAACATTGTGAATGCCATGAGCCTAGTTTCAACCACAAAAGTACTCATTCAAAAGCTGAGAGATGGTGGGTGGAAGTCTTTGCTTGATGATGTTAAATCATTTTGTAAACAACACCAAATTGATATTCCAGATATGAATGGTCATTTTACTAGAACTCAAGGTAAATCTTGTAGTCAAGTTGACAAGGCAATGAAAACAATGGAGTATCATTTTAGGATTGATATATTTGCTGCTATAATAGACTTCCAGTTGCAAGAATTGAATAATAGATTTAATAACCATACAATGGAGCTTCTCATTCTTAGTGCTGCTTTAAATCCTAAAGGTGCATACAAATCATTTAAACTTGATGATATATGCAAATTGGTTAAGAAGTTTTATCGACAAGATTTTACTGAGTAAGAAAAATTCATTTTAAGAATTCAATTGTAGCATTATAAGCATAATGTGCTGAGGCATCTAGATTTTCAAGATATGTCTACATTATCTAAGCTATACAGATGACTAGCAATTTTAGAAAAGTCAAAGATTTACTATTTGATTGATAAATTAATTCGTCTAGTATTAACTCTTTTTGTTTCTATTGCTACTTCTGAGCGAGCATTTTCTACCATGAAACTTATAAAAACTAGATTGCATACTTAAATGAAAGATGAGTTTCTTGCAAGTCATTTTCTAGTTTATATTAAGATAGAAATTGTCAAGAATTTTACTTCTGAGAAGATAATAGACGAATTTTATTCCATGAAAGATCATCGTCAAGATTAATTTGAATGAGAAATCCTAAGTTGATACTTAAGTTTCTTTTCTTTCTGTAAAGGTCTTCAGCAAACTAAGAAAATCCTAGAGAAAATTATCATATAAGATAATTTATAAACATATATTTTTTATACAATTTTTTGACGTATAAATATTATTTTTTATATAGTCACGTGCAAAAAATACATATTACTTGTGCTGACATATACCACACACTTTGCCAATCGCCCTCCAGACACCAAATCCTAGTGTTGCCCCTACCCATGTTGTTATAGCCCTCACTCACTATCTCTCAATTTCACCCTCTATCCACATACACACACCCCCCTCTCTCTCTCAATGGGTCACAGGCTAAGCCTAAAATTAATGTTAGCATGTACGTGTAATTACAGATATATGTTAGTAATGGGTTTGATGTGCATTGAGAGGATTGCTATTTTTAAGCACACCAAGGTTACAGGTTACCCAAGTTTGCATGAAGCGTTTAGGGTTGATGATGTTTTAGGATAGAATCGGGAGAAAATAGATGTCTTCAAGTGGAAGTAGTTTTAAGGTCAGTCGTGTAATTTTTGGAGAAATTGTGTGGATATTAATGATTTGGAGAGCGATAATATTTTAGGATTATGATGATTTTAGGCTTTATAAGTATACGTTATTCGAGTATTTCAGGTTTTGATTATAAAGTACAAGCATAATTAGAGATTTATGTATATCTCTTTGCATAAAACTGACTGAGGTTGATTTTATAAAATAATTGAACATTTTGTTTTGAAATAGCCTCACTTACTTTCTGCACTAGTCTCTATGTTTGAACTCTGAAATCTAACATTTTATCATGACTGATATAGACATGACCATTTTTTGTGTTCAACTTGTTTACTGCATAAAATGCGAATATGAAGTATGAAATTTTTATCTTATTATATGATATTTATCTTCTTAGTACTCTGTTATAACATGATGTTACATATGAAAACCCTAAGATGTAATCTTATGTCATGCACTGATTTATTGTCCTGCCACGAGATACAATAGTGGCTTCCAGCTTGCCATGAGACATAATATAAGCCTCCAACCAGGTCACGGGACATAATAGTGGCATTTGGCCCTACCACGTGGCATAATAGTGGCATCTGGTCTAAGTGCAATTACGTTGGTAACAAGGTGATTTATGTTCTAATTGACTATCTAAAAAATGCACAATCCTACCACCGAGATAAACATGACCTTTGTTTTGAGTGCATCACTTTGGTGACAAAATAATGATTTATTTTATGCTTGGCTAACTGCAAACATGCACAATCTTGCCACGGGGATAAACATGGCATCTGTTTATGATATTATTTCAGTTATGCTTGTGCCTAAGGTCTTTTGTATATATTATTACTATTGTAATTAAATGCTTCTAAAAATACCACTACCAAATTTTTTAAATCGGTCTGTTTCTGCATTATGTAACTGACTCATATTTACCAACTAGTATACGTTCTTTGTTTAGAGAGTCAGTGGACTCACCCCTTTATGCACCATTTTTTTCAGATGACCTTGATGGTTGTGACAATTGAAATCAATGGCACACAATTGGATTGTTAATGAAAGGTGAGATAAGTGCAAGGTGGCATAAGTGGATTAGTTTGAGTAGGAATTTCTCTGGTGTTTAGTTTTTTTTTTTTTTTTGGAATAAATTATTGAGACGTTTGATTTTGGATGACTATTGCATCTAAGTTTTATATTTTGTGAGTTTTAGGTTTGAAGGGTTCACTTTCGGGTACGGGGCACGACAATGAGTGCCCTTTTATTATCCAAGGCAATGTTTAAAAGACTAAGAGCAAGTTTGGGTAGTAAGATGAAATGAGAATTATGCGAATAATCATAAAATGGTTTGTGAATAGTAGTAAAATAATTTGAGTTAAGATGTTTTATTAGATTTTAGGAAATGAGAGAGAAAAAGTTGAATAAAAATATTATAAAGTTAAAAAATTGTTTGACTATAATTTTTTTAATATAAACTTTATCTTGAAATTTGAAAAAGTTGTATTGTTTCGTGTGTTTTGTTTGAAAGTTTAAAAAGGTTGTAATGATTAGATAATAATGAGATGAAAAAGTGGAAGATTTGAAATTAAAACATGTTTTGTGTTTTAGTAATGTTTGGGAAGAAAAATATGAGGAGAAGTTTTGAGATGAGATGAGATGGTCTCAACTCATCTCACTTCCCAATCTTGATCTAAATGCCGTGATGGCTGATTTTTGGTGGAGTTCTCGTAACCAATCCAATAAAATACATTGGAAAAGTTGGTGTTGAATGAACTTTGGGAATTGGCTGGGAGGTCTTGGGTTTAGAGATTTTTGTTTTAACAAAGTTCTTTTGGCTAAACAAGCATGAAGACGGATAACAAATTCAGAATCATTGTCAACTGGAATATTCCAAGCAAAATATTTTCCGAATACTAATTTTCTATAGTCTAAACAAGGCTATAGACCTTTTGCATAGAGGAGTTTGAGGTCAAAAGTTGAATTACTCAAGGAAGGTTTTTATCTAGTGAGTTGGAAATATGCAGAAATCAAGATATAGAAGGATAAATGAGCACCAAGAGAACAGAGCTCATGCAGAATACAATCTCGAGTTAAGGTACTTCAGGAAGATGCCATAGTAGAGATCTTGTAGATAAAGAGAATGGATGGTGGGACACTCAAATGATCAATGATGTTTTTGATGAGGAAGAGGCCTGATCATTTGTATATATACTTTGCCTGCAATTGTTGAAAATTGTGAACATAAGCTTGTACGGAAATGTACATCTTCAAGAAAATTCAAAGTGAAAAGTGCACATATATCACCTACACCAAAATATAAAGACAAGGTCTCATGGTAAGTCCTCTACAGGTAGACTTCATGGCATCTTGTGGAAGAATATTTGCTCCCTTAACATACCGAATACAGTTAAAATGTTTCTCGGGCGAGCTTGTACAGATTATCTCCCTACCTGCATGATAGAAGCTGAGTCAACTGGACGAACATATTCTGTGAGCTTGTCCATCAGCCAAGGATGTTTGGATGCTTGCGGGAAGGACAATTAAGAAAACTTCATTCTGTGTCAATGATTTTGAAGTCATTTTTTAACAGCTAAGGCCAATGGTTACTCAAGCTTTACTTGAACTAGTTGCAATTACTGCTCAAGTGATATGGCAGAGAAGAAATAAGCTGATTCAAGGAAATACTTTTTGCATCCTCGAATACTATTTGATCATGCTCAGTTAGCTTATGAAGACTATATTCAAAGGGCGAATGCACATCAAACTGGGAGTCAAGGGAAAGTCCTTGCAACTAAAAGGCAACATTTGATTTATTGTACTTCTCCTGCAGTAGTAAAGGCATGGGCGTGTGGTTGAAGCCATTCTATTTTGTAAGGCTCTCGGGGTGAACCACGTGACATACTATATCAAATCATATAGATTTATAAACTTGTATTTATAAGATATATAGCTTCGTAGATGTAACGCTTATATCCATTTCCGTTGAAAGCTTAAGAGGATGTCTGTCGTTTTACATACCAGACTCGTCATTAAGCCTTGCCGACACAACATCTCGGTCATGCAATCATTTTTTTTTTCCGTTACCTGGGCCATTGTTTGTAACTGGGCCTACAGATCCGGTAAATAATGGATTTGGCACTAAGAAAACAAGGAGAAGATTGTCAAGGGTATGACACCCGTGGATACGGGACGTGAGAGATCATGTCAATCATCCACTTGGACGGAGAAGTTACACAGTTAATTAACTATCTATTAATGATAGTTAAGTAACAACCCCATCATGAGACTGAATGTACAAACAAATGCTTCTTATTTTTTTCTCTACAATTCAACCATTTTAAATAAATTCTTGATCTTGAAGTGTCAAATTATTTTAGAGGACTCTAGTAGCCTCTCAAATGACAGATGTGTAAGTACAACAATTTGACCTGAGTTGTAAAAGGAGTATAGATGTGGACTTGTGGAAATTCCACTCTGCTTTAAGCTATAATTAATTCGAATTAAGATTATTTAAGAACACGAAAACTCTCTAATAGAAAGGGAAAAACTACTTAATCTAGTCTCGTTATAACTTTCACTATTAACCATAATGGGTTTATTCGCTGGAACGTTCTGCTACCAACATATCAAGAATACAAATATTCTTGGATTAGCACGTAAATTAGTTAACATAAATGTGGATTCCAATACAATAAAATAAAAATGAAAGAAGATCTCACCAAGCTGTGGATATTATGATCCAATCAAGATCTCATGACCAAGCTGTAATAAACCTTTTCATTTTCTGTCTCTCACCCGCCACTCTCCTTTAGCACTGTTCATCCGAGTTCCGTTCGAGTATTCCAGGACCGGAACCCGAGTTGGCCTAGGTCAGATCTGGGCCAAAACTCGGGTGAATCTGGGTTCCAGGTTGTACCTTCCTTTTTTTGTTTTTTAAGACTTCAAAGATTTTGTATATCACTACTATATTGAAAACTAAGATATGTCAGTTGCTTCCAAAAATCAAGGAGAAAAGACAGCTCCCGGGAGAATAGTAACAAAAACAACTGAATTGAAAAAAATAATATGAATACTGCATTATACATATTTGATGAAGAGCACCCCCAAAACAAACAGAAGAGCAATGGATAAACAAGCCATTTACTTTTCAAAAAGCTTCGACTATGCAGCATTTCTCAATTTTGGTATTATATCACTTTCAAGCCAAATATCATCATCCATTGCTAAAGTTTTGAAAACCAGGTCTAGATGGGCTTGATCCTTTGCCCCCCATTACTTTCTTTTGACCTTGGAGCTGCATTAAGAGTTGATTTAACAGGATAGTGTCAAGTTAATGTGATACTACATCTTCGAAATCATAATCTTTGAGTTGATTGCAAATCTACTTACCAAGTCCATTAGCTTCAGATGCCCTCATAACAAGAACAAGATGTAGTTGTGAAAATGAGAGAGAGAGAGAGAGAGAGAGAGAGAGGACTAATTGCAATGGATGTAGAAACCAAATCTTGGGGGCTGTCACAGGCTTTTTGCAACTGCATATGCACAAACTTCTCAAGTAAAAGTGGCTGGAAGAACCCTTGAAATCCCTTTAATCACATAATGTAAACTAACATTATTGGTATTAGCCACAAATTGACCATAGAAAGTATGAGAGGATTCTTTAATTTCATGCATGAGTAAGTTAAGAATATTTTGGAGTCCAACCATCTGCAGACAATTTTGATTCCTGATTACTACTCCCAAACACAATCTAGAGCATTTCTCAAAATCTTAATTTAATCAACCACTACAATAAACATATATCAGAACAATATCATTATAATGGCATCTCAGTTTTATGCATGAATGGATTCTTATCGAAAATACCAGAACAAGATGCTATAAGATTGACCAATAAAAAGATGCTTTAAGAAGTTAGGTTGGCAAAAGGCAACAAAACTAAACTAAGAAATAACAACATTCAAGATCTGGGAAAGAACAAAATAAAAGCAATGATAATCATTTTCTAAACATCATAAATAGTTGTAACCTCTAAGTTTTCCAGTGACCACAAATTTGCAGAGTCCCCCTCTCTTGCAAGATTTGGTTTCCTGGGGTTATGTGTTTTGGTACACTAAATCATCAAATCAAGAGCCATTCATAGTGGCTCCATTATTGTAACAATTTACGAACTCCCCCCCAAAAATACTCAAATAATTTTCAACCCAAACCCAGATCAACCCGAGTCCTAGACTAACGATTGTGAACAACAGACCCAGAAATCCAATGGAGAGAGAGAGGGAGATAGAGAGAGAGAGAGAGACTCGCGGGAAAGGACTTTGGGAAAGGCCGACTGCGAAGGGGATGCGGTGACGAAGCTGTGGCGGCGGTGAGG
This sequence comes from Pterocarya stenoptera, assembly GCA_003123785.1. Classification (NCBI taxonomy): domain Eukaryota; kingdom Viridiplantae; phylum Streptophyta; class Magnoliopsida; order Fagales; family Juglandaceae; genus Pterocarya; species Pterocarya stenoptera. Next base: position 523,125 of record QEOT01006772.1, read on the forward strand.
GGATCACGGACTTAGGGTTTTCGTTTAGCAAGCGTAAGTTCGTAACGAGAGAGAGAGAGAGATATAGAGAGAGAGAGCTACAGACTCGGGGGGTTTGACGTTTCGTTTAGGAAGCGTAAAAAGACCTGGGTACCGGGATTAAAACCCAGTACCAAGGTTTTAACCCGCATCCGGACCAAATAGGTCCTGGTTTTTCAACCTGAGTTACAGACCAGGTTTTTCAACCCAGGTTATGGACTGAGTTTGATCCAGGTCGGAACCAGAACCAGATTTCGGTTTTCCGGGTTCTTGACCGCTATTTGAACAGTCTTACTCTCCTTTTTCTCTTGTACGGTATTCTCCATTTTTCAAAATCAATATTTCTTTGCCCAATGACAAAATAGCCTCTTTTTAATTCTTTATTATTTAATTTTGTCTAAGTTAGGTATGTAATTTTCATTTAATATATTATCATTAACTATATAAAATGTTAAATAATATATGCTATCAATTAATAATCTATCATAAATAATATGATAATATATGTAATATATAATACATTCATGCATACTCTATTATTTATGCTTAATTAAAATAATTAGGTATTTATTTTTAAATACTTAAGTTGCAAGCAAGTATGAATAATCTATGTACAATGAAATTATTTGATATTCATTAATCATATATAAAATGTTAGAAGTTTAATTTTTAATATAAGAAATTATTAAAAATTATGCATACTAAAGTCTAAGCTAGTAAATAGTAACTATCAACATAAAAAATATAGTTATAGTTAAATATTCTTTTTAAATATAATTACATAATCAACATTAATAATTCACTTAATTTTTATGTTTATTCTTTAAATAATATTTTTTATTAATTTATTTGCAAAAAAAAAAAAGATGAAACAAAATTGAACCGGACCGATAGCTACCGGTCCGATTCGGTCCCTATGGATGTTTGGTTTGGTCCAAATTAAAAAATTTCCAAACCGAAGGAATTCAATCTGCTCCCAAAAACTCCCTCTGAAATGACTGAACAAGACCAAATTCACCCCAGTAGCATCGGATAAAACACCTTGCAAACAATACATGAAATCTTGATTTATTTAAAATTAAAATTGCATAAAAAAATTCATAAAATCGCAAATAATTATAGCAAATTCATAAAATCGCATATAATTACAGCAAATAATTCTTCTTACAACCGCGCTTGCTGAACTCCCGCTCAACCGGCGCTACTTTTCATGGGTTGGAACTTGGAAGTGTAGAGAGACGTGGTGTTATAATTAGTATTGCCTACAAAAAGGTGACAACCCACCCATGCTCTCTCTCTCCCCTTTTCTCCCTCTTTGCAAGATAATCTCTAGGGCCGCCTCTGCCATGGCTGCCTTTTCTTGCTCTAGGGTTTGTCTCTCTTTTCCTTTTTATTTTTCTTTTAATGTTTCTTTTTTTTTTTTTTTCATTTGGGTCTTTGTTCCGATCCTTGTTGTGTGAATCTAATGAAATGACTTGTGGGTTTTCTTTTGGTTGGGGAGCATTTGATCTAGAGTGGAATTCAAGAGAACAATTAGAGTAGTTTCCAAATTTTTTTGGTCTCATTGTTTAGTTCCTTTTTCCTATTAGAATGTCTTGAAATGCTGTATTTACTTTTGAAAATATTTGGCATTTGTATTAGAAAAATATTATTCTTCACTATGTATTTATTGAGTTTAAATTACTTTCTCACAGGTGAGGAGTGGGCTTCGCGTTTGGCCGGGCTTGAGACAACTTTGCTTCAGAAAAAGCCTTTTGTATGGGTTCCTTCGATTCTTGTCTACACTGTTAAAACCTTGCGCGGAGCTAGTCGATACCTTAAAGTGAATCAGTTTGAAGTGTTTGTATGCCTATCAAACCTACTGAAACATAAACATGCGCAGAGGAGAGAAAGGTAGAGGGAGGAAGAAGAAGGTAAAAAAAAAATTGAGAGAAAAAGAGAGAGGGAACCAACGGACATAAATGTTAAAGAAATAAAATTTTTTTATGAAAAGTAGCGCCGGTTGCGCGGGGGTTCCATAAGGGTGGTTGTAAGTAGACTTTTCCCTACTTATAATATATTTGAAGTTTTTTACTTTATTATTATTTTTTATTTTTTTAACATCCTTAATCATTAAGAAAAAAATTTAAAAAATATATAATATTACTAAGAGTCATTTTCTTAACCATTAAATAAAATTAAAAATTTTTAAAAAAATCAAATATAAAAAGAATAGTAAATGAGTAGTAAGAGAATAATAATCCTATCATTTTACATACTTAAGGGTCGTTAATCTCGCTTTTCTTTTTTTGTTTTTGTATATATATATATATATATATATTCGGAAAAAAACACTCATCTTGGCTTGTTTTTCTTAGAACTTACACACTGGTCGCTTGGATAAATTAAACCATGGATTTCAAGTTCAACTTGAGGCGGTACTACTGCTTTTTCAGCGATTTTGATTATTCAAAAAGAGACACGATGAAACGCGTAAGACGCATCAACTGACTTGGACTGGTGGGGTACAGTGCTAGAACTTGCTGATAATTAATATAAATATTCATTGAGTAATGTTAGGGATAAAAACAAGGTTCCACAAATAAAAAACGGTTTTTACATGCTTTTTCAATGTGGGGCTTACTTTTTGTAGGATGCTATTCATCCTGCACCATATACTTTACATATTTTAAAATATAAATTTTATTTTTATTAAATTAATTGAGTTATTCTATTCGTCATCCATACACTATATATTTATTATGGAAAAAATAAAATATGGTATGTAGTATTGGGAATTAATGGTAAGTAGAATTTTTATTACATTTTTATAAAATGATTGTGTAGAACTTGTCTATTGAAACTTGTATAAATCATTTCTCTTTCTTACTAAATAAACTACATTTACCGTTTACGCATGCATATTGCATGTGTTTGAAGTTTTCTTTCTTCCCTAGATCAGTTAGAAGCATTTATATATTTATATATGAGCATTGCTATGCATAAACCTACACATCATACACCAAACTTTATTTTATTTTTTTTTTAATTTTTTTTCAATATTTTTTTTTTATTTTAGTCTTCTTGAAACATTTATATTTTTTTATTCATCATCCATATAATACACATTTAATAAGAGAAACAAATAAAAAAATAAAAAAAATTATGGTGTGTGGTGTGTAGGCTTATGCATAGATTTTTTCTTTATATATATATATATATATATATGCCAACTTTTGTCTAAATAAAGTATTATTTCCATCTTCTGACGTGGGACAATCTAATAAATTAGTAATATTTCTATTATATATATATATATATATAATATCATATATAGCAAACATGCATACAATTAGATTCTTCAAAATTCTATATTGTCTTACAATTAAAAAATTAACATTAGGATGCTTATGAAGCACAACAAGTTCAAAGTGTTATACATGAAGTACTGATCATCGATCATGTCTAAAATTAATATCTCAAATGAATAATTTCTTTTTTGAGAAAATCTAATTAAATGTAAAACTTTTGAACATGACTTTTCCTAATAAACTAAACAACTTTAACACACGAATTTTTTTTTGACAATCCATTTCAATATTGAGGGAGCGCGGCATATATTCATATAAAAGAAATTGTCATATGGTCAACACATGACTATCTAATCAATTTATTAAAATATAAAAACAAAAAAGCTAACAGTTGAACAATTCAGTAAGGAATTTGGAAAGAGGCAGATAAAAGTTTAAAATATATATATATATGTGTGTAAATAAATAGAACTGTCTGTTTTATAAAATTTGATGATCTGATCATCTTTCCCATTAATCAATTTGGAACGTACTTTATTCCAACTTCCTTAATTTCCACGGTATTCCTGCATTCACTCATTTTTCCATGCTTAATTTCCTCACACTCATGCCGAGGTATGATCACTAGCTAGTTCACGAATACTGTCATTTTCATACGTACTTGTCATCATCATGTCTCTTTTTGTAGCATTCGGCTTTCTTTGTTCTCTATTACATCAACTTCCAGCTATTTTTCTACTCGAAAACTTTCGAGGAGATGATTTCAAGGTGGATATAATATATTATTCTATTAGTTAATAAAATTGGTGGAGCCATCAGGAATGTGTGCTGCGTATTGTGTGCTGCTACCTGCCACGTAGTTTCGAAGCACAAATGATATTCAACCCCACATTATTTATATACATACTGAAATCTCAGAGCCACTAGGGTCGATCAAAGAAGCTTTAACTGCGATTTGTTTTGGGTGTACGTGCTTGCAAACTATAGTTTCCAAAAAAATACTGCAGTGACGATACTAGTGCAAGGGACAGGGGAGATCATGTAGAAAAATAGCTCGACTACGTGATAATAAAAAGAAAAGAATTTAACGCCTCCAAAATTAACGTAAATAACGTTTTAACTTTTAGGTGTATATGATAGATCTCCTGCTTTTGACAATGATGAAAATCGTTATATTTATATATAACGTACACAATTAAATATATATTTATTTAGTCACTATATATATATATACATATGGGTCCGGCTAGCTTGGGTGATCCTGTGGCAAAAATATTAATATTAACAAGATATTTCTTGTTAACCAAACCGAGGTCGTGTAGCATTTTTATATTGGAATCTTCATTTTTCCTGTCTACGGATACGCATTTCCATTTCCATTTCTGACTAAAACCCCAAAATTTTTAAAACAGATCATAGGTAAATAAAAAGCTCTAAGAAAAAAAAAATCCCAAAAGTCTCTTTCATTTTCACAGCACAAAAACTCCTACTGTAGGACTCGTACATGTATAGGAAGACTAGTTGAGACTAGAGAAAGAGGAGTGGTGGTAGAGTTTGAAGAGGAGTCATGACGAATATTTTCCAATATCCGTGTTGAAATTTTATCCCTCTTTTATTTTCTTTTTTCTTTTATATATAAGTATATATATATATCACTAAGTACGTAGCTACATGATTTCAATAAATATAAAATTGGACGTTCCGCGCGCCATATATACTAATCTGAAGCATGAATTGCTAATTCCCACTAAACCCAATTGAAATCATGCATTCCACAATCTGTCAACCACTACAAACAAGTAATTACGACAGTAAAACAAAGTGCAGACATTAACGATATTACAGATGCCAGGAGATCATAGAGATTTTAGAAAATCATCTAGTCTTCATTATATCCGCATCATTACAGAGAAAATTAATATATATTGGTACTGTAGCAGCTTATAGCTAGGTCATATTCTTACATGACGTCCAGCTCCGATCTCAAATGTAGGGCCAGCAGATAAAAGCTCATGCATGCATGTTCCTGTTGATCATCTCTCTAGCTAGCTAGCTGCGCGCATGCATAACATCTGGGGGCTGATCAATCTTCACTTTATACGTACGATACACTATACAAAGAAACGTAATAATGGTTTAAATTAATTAACCATTAAATCATACACGTACGTCGATCACTTCAATTTAAACCAGTGCATGAATTTCAACTTGAGGAGGTAGTACTTGTTCGGGTTCTTCTTGATGTTGGATGGTGCAGAGGATGATAAGGCCGGGAATGTCTTGGAGAGTTTGATAAACCCTATAGAAAAAGCGCTTCAACAAATCCAAAACCACTCGATACAAAGAAGGCACGAGGACAAGTACGGGGAAGACAAGCCAAAAGAAAGGGGCCGGGAAAATGAGCGAGGAAAGCATGGAAAGAGCCAATGGAACTGAGAAATCTCCCGCCCTCAAGCGTAATGGCTCCTGTGTTAGAGTGACGGGGAGCTTGACAGAGATGAAAAGGAAGACTAACATGACAATGGCAAGGAAGAGGAGGAAAAGGGGATGGTAGATGAGGAGGTAAAACTCCAAGTTGGCATACTCTTGAGGCCTAAGGTTGCTCTGGGATAAGAATAACATAAGACAGAGGCTTGTGAAAGGTGGAACAAGATAGCGAAAATCCACGCTGAATCTCATTCTTCTATGTGTATGTGTGTGTGTGTATATATATATTCTCAAATGAAAAGCTTGTAGCGTAGATCTAGGGGAAGAAGAGAGGGTCTTGCTGGTCTTATCGTGCGTAGATCTAGAATGGGAAGAGTTTGCAGGGAAGAAGATCATCAAATCAGGGCTTATCCAGGCGAAGAAGTGAGGATCCGGTACTCTTATCGTGACTGGGTGAATGACATATATATAGAGACGAAGAAAGAGGAACTTCTTCATGAAGGGTAAGATGGGAATTGAACTAACGGCTCCTGGCCACGCTTGGCCGACAAAGACATAAAATATGAAAACTGCTTCAAGGATAATTACAATTGATTTTTTTTTAATTTTCTTATAAAATAAAATAAATTAATTAATTTTTTTAAATATTAAAATAAAAATAATATAAAAAAATATTTTAATAATATTTTATTTAATTTTTAACTTTTATACCATCCATTTCATGACCTCATTTGTAAAAACAAACAAAAGCAGACACAACCAACTGTATCGTTTGACAAGCAACCAGCTCCTTCTTATTTCTCTTCCCAATTTTCGCTTTGACATCCCAATTTTCGCTTTGACAATATTAATTTAATTTCCTTTTTATAAAAGCAAAAATGCGAGAAACAAATGTTAAAGAATAGGAAAGAGAATAGGTTATTTTGAAACGTTAAAGAATAAACGACGGGCCCAAGTCAATGGTCCAAAATGTTTATATTGACAAAATGTTTATCTTGACAAACTCCGTTAATCTTTTATCAAGCCCTTCGCGCGCGCATTACATCCATGACGAAACTCGTTTCTCTATGTTCTCAATTAATAACTTTGCATGCCCCTCGCCGACGGACTTCGCCACATCTATCTTGACTATTATACCCTCCTGCCTCCTACTTCGAAGCTTCTTAATTAAGAGATCTAATCATGAGGAACCGCAGTGCGTGCTTAATTTACGCCATGGACCATGCAGGTATTTAATTAGTTAACCTTTCTCGAGATCGCAGAAAGTTGAAAAAGGAGCAGAGAGATCAGAGAGACAGAGAGAGAGAGATGTGTAGGTCATCCAATAAGAAGGGCTCTTGTTGGAACGATTGCTAGCCGGGGATCAAGGGTCGGTTTGCATTTTTGTCTCTTTCTCTTTTCCCCTAGTTAATTTGTGCTCTCCCGTTCTTTGGCCTTAGATGTCTATCAGCATTTTTTCTTCCGATGCACGCCAACAAAACTTAGGCAGACTTGAAGCTTACTATTTTATATAAAATTGGGTGATTAATAGAAGTTCAAAAGTTCTAAGGAAAGATCAAATATAAATATATTTTGGATTTTTTTTAAAAAAAAATAGTCATCAAGATTTATAAAGGTTTGGAAGAAGAAATGGTTTCATATATTAAATTTTTTTTATAATATACATCAATGAGCTGGGAAAAGAAAAAAAACAATTTCCAAAAAAAAGAATTAATCTAATATTATTGTGCATTTTTCTTTTGTTAACGTACAAATACTATGATGGCATACTTATAGAAAATCAAACACGGCTTATATGTTGTTTCAATGAAATTTTTCCACACTTTCCATTGATGATCAGTACACAATATATACAAGAATACAAATCTATTTAAGGTAATTACACTAATGTTGTGACTGTAATGTTCCTATATTTACACACTGCAGATATAGAAAAGTTTATGACAGCCATGATTATAGCCTAAACTTAATCTCATTTGACTTTGGCTTGATTTGTGCAAGCTTCCTTAATACGCCCTCGCAAGATTGTGCTTCCATCAGCAAGACCAATCTTGTGCCTAAGAGTTTCTATACGTTGCCGTGACAAGAGCTTTGTGAGCAGGTCAACAAGTTGATCTTGGGTGTGAACATGGCAAACATGAAGAGTTCCATGTTGAACTAAGTCACGTACAAAGTGAAGATCGATCTGAATATGCTTCATCCTTGAGTGTTGGATGGGATTGGAACTAAGATGTGTAGCTCCAAGATTATCACACAAGAGAGATGGTGGAGCTTTAAGTGGGAATCCAAGTTCATGAATAAGATTAAGTAACCACATAGTCTTACAAGCTCCATTAGCAAGAGCTCTATATTCAGACTCCGTAAATGAGAGGGCAACTGCTCGTTGTTTCTTGGAGCTCCAGGATATTGGATTTGAGCCAAGGAAGCTGATATAGGCCGAAGTAGAGGTGCGATCATCAACATGGCATTAGAGTAGGTAGTTAGAACTGAGTATGCAATCTTTTGAAGGTGCATACCATGGAAGATAGTTTGCTTCAAGTAACAAAGAAGGCGCTTCACAACTATCCTGTGTGTGACTGTGGGCTTGTTCATAAATTGGGATAGTTTGTTGACTGCAAATGAAATGTCTGGGCGGGTCAGAGAAGGTACTGAAGAGCTCCAAGCACATGTCTAAATTTTGTGCTGTCCATAGAGGATGGGCCATCAACCAATGTAAGTGGTGTACTATTGGATAATGGAGTAGAGACATCTGTTGCACTCACCATCTTTGTTTTGGACAGCAAGTCATGAACATACTTGTGCTGTGACAAAAATAATCCTGCACCAGTATTAATAACTTCCACTCCAAAAAATAATGTAAATTTTCCATATCCTTCAATGAGAATCGCTCACCAATTTTTTTTAATAATAAAGGACACAAATGTGGAATCACTGCGAGTAATCATAAGATCATCAACATACACTAGAAAATAGCATGTAATGAAATCATGGCTATCAATAAACAGTGAAGAATCTACCTTGGAGTTATGAAAACCAAATTTAATGAGAGCATTTTTTTAGGGCTGAGTACCATGCCCGAAGGGCCTGCTTAAGGCCATAGATTGCTTTGCGCAATCGACACAGATGATATGGTTTAGACATGTCTTTAAAACCAAGAGCTTGAATCATATATACAGCTTCAGTGAGCTCCCCATAGAGGAACGCATTATTCACATCCATCTGTTCCAAAGGCCAGCTCTGCATTACAATAATTGTTAGAATCGACCGAATGGTGGCTGGTTTAACTACGGGGCTAAAAGTTTCCTTGTAATAAGTCGGGGACACTGATGGTAACCCTTCGCTACAAGGCGTGCTTTGAATCGATCTATGGATCTATCAGCTTCTCTTTTTACCCAAAACACCCACTTACAACCCACTCGATTACATTTTTTTTTTTGGGGGGGGGGGGGGGGGGAGGGACCAGATCCCATGTCCCATGCCGCATAAGAGCAGTAAGCTCAACAGAAATTGCAGTGCGCCATTGAGGATTGCAGATGGCTTGACTCACGCACGTTGGTTTTATGGTCGGTGGGAGAGGATGTTTGGTTATTGAGTGGAGCTGCTTGGGTTTGTAGATCTAGTTCATAGATTGTGTGGTCATTGGGTGGATTTGTTGGTTTCGGGAAAGGTTGGGTTCGGTTGGTCCAAGGTCGTGTACAAGCTTTATGGTTGGAGGTGGCTAAATCTGATTTAGAAAGGGAGTGGGTAACTCAATTTCAGGTGGAGGAGGAACGCGCGGTCAGAACACTAGTCAAATTGTGACAATCTAGGTCAGAATTTGATTGTAGAACATTTTGAGAGGAAGGAACACAAGAGTTACTTGGAGGCGATGTAGCAGCGGCGGATACACCATCCGACAACACAGGTGCGAGTGATGGCTGGACCGGCGGGAGGCAGTGCTAGAGCGAATTATGGGACCACGAAGGATGGATGGCACGATGAAGGAGACGAAGGTAGTGGGCTCTGGCTCTCGTCGAAGACAACATGTTTGGAAAGGTAAAGTCTTTTTGTTTTTAGATCCGAACATTTGTAAGCATTTTGGGTTTGGTAATAACCAAGAAAGAGGCAGTGAATGGATTTGGGCTATAGTTTGTTTGTATTATAGGGCCTGGTGAGCGGATAAGAAAGGAAACCAGACTTTTTTAATTTTAGATAGTTGGGTCGTTGACCAAATAGAGCCTCATAAGGTGATTTTTTTTTTAGTAATAGAGTGGGTTGGCGATTGATGAGGTAGGTGGCTGTATGAAAAGCATGAGGGCAATAGGATATGGGTAAGGGGGGCCTCATGAAGAAGGGTGAGCCCAGTTTCCACTAGATGACAGTGACGTCGTTCGGGGGCTCCATTTTGTTAAGGGGCGCAAGAAGCGGTGGTGTAGCGACTTATTCCATAGATGGAAATATATGATTTGAGACCAAGAAATTCACCACCATTATCATAACAAAGGCTTTTGATCTTTGTTTGGAAATGTGTTTCAACAAGATTTTTGAATTGTGGAAATATACTGCGAACACCAGATTTGAAGACTAGTGATAAACCAAAATGAGATAGTACCAAGATCCATCAAATCCAACACAATGAGCGGCTCCCAAAACATTAGTATAGAGAAATTCAAGAGGAGCATGACTTTGAAGACTAGTGGAGTGAAAGGGTTGTTGAAGTGCTTTATTGACATTGTAAGAAGTACTTAAAGGAGGCAGTTTATTATTTTTAACTGGAAGATCAAAAGTGTTAACAAGGTTTTGAACTATTTTGAGGGACGGATATCCAAGACGCTTGTACCACCCATCAATCGAGGTTCGTTCATGCACATAAGTAATCAGTTTTGGAGAATGAGCCACCAATGAAACTAGGAAGGTGTAGACGCCATTTTCACATGCACCTTTTAGTAGGGTCACCCCCGTGATCTAATCCTTCACAAGAAAATAAAAAGGGCGAAACTCAATGAATAAACGATTTTGAGATGTGAATTGATGA
>QEOT01006772.1:534198-546009 GCA_003123785.1 Pterocarya stenoptera
ATAGGATATGGGTAAGGGGGGCCTCATGAAGAAGGGTGAGCCCAGTTTCCACTAGATGACAGTGACGTCGTTCGGGGGCTCCATTTTGTTAAGGGGCGCAAGAAGCGGTGGTGTAGCGACTTATTCCATAGATGGAAATATATGATTTGAGACCAAGAAATTCACCACCATTATCATAACAAAGGCTTTTGATCTTTGTTTGGAAATGTGTTTCAACAAGATTTTTGAATTGTGGAAATATACTGCGAACACCAGATTTGAAGACTAGTGATAAACCAAAATGAGATAGTACCAAGATCCATCAAATCCAACACAATGAGCGGCTCCCAAAACATTAGTATAGAGAAATTCAAGAGGAGCATGACTTTGAAGACTAGTGGAGTGAAAGGGTTGTTGAAGTGCTTTATTGACATTGTAAGAAGTACTTAAAGGAGGCAGTTTATTATTTTTAACTGGAAGATCAAAAGTGTTAACAAGGTTTTGAACTATTTTGAGGGACGGATATCCAAGACGCTTGTACCACCCATCAATCGAGGTTCGTTCATGCACATAAGTAATCAGTTTTGGAGAATGAGCCACCAATGAAACTAGGAAGGTGTAGACGCCATTTTCACATGCACCTCTTAGTAGGGTCACCCCCGTGATCTAATCCTTCACAAGAAAATAAAAAGGGCGAAACTCAATGAATAAACGATTTTGAGATGTGAATTGATGAACATAAATTAGATTTTTGCAAATACTTGGAACACAAAGAGTATCATGTAAGTGAAAAATCTGTTTGGGTGAGTGTAAAGCCAAAGAACCAATGTGTGAGATGGGAAAACTTGAACAATCGCCAATAACAACGTTTATAGTTACTTCAATGGGATGCAATACAGAGAATTTCATTAGTACCATCAAATTCTGAATGAATAAAGAGGTTGTTAAGATCACCAGTGATGTTATGGGAGGCAGGGGAATCAATCAACCATTTTTTATCCTTTGCAGTGGAATTGGAAGCACAGTTTACAGTTACTTCAATGGGATGCAACTGAGGGAAAGAATTAGCAGTATGTCCCAATTGATCACATAATTGACATTTTGGCTGATAACAATGTTGGTTCGAATTGGACCTACTAGAGGAATTATTGGAGCGTCTGACATCATAATTGGACCCATTTGACGCACGGACTAGGCCTGGATAACGCTGAGGTCCATTTGGTTTATTGGCAGCCCGCATTTAAGACCCACCAGAGGGACCACTTGAATTGAATTTACGAGTAGTGTAATTCACAGAGGTGATGTGTTGCTGGGTTGCAATTTCCAACCTCCACAAATAACTCTTGTGACCCACAAGGAGGTCGTGCTTCAAACACCAGGGACGTCTCCTGTGCTCAGATTGGTGCAGTAATCTTACGAAAGTCAAAACCTAGACAATTTAGGACATAGATCCTCAGATCGTCATCGGAGATGGGGTGGTCGATGAGGGCAATTTCATCGGCCAGGGCCTTCACAGTATACAGGTAGTCTGAAATCGATTAGTTTCTGCGCTGGATCAAGGTGAGTTCTTCCTTGAGTTACATAGCTTTGGTTCTAGATTTAAAAGCATACATAGTACTGTTTAGTTTTGTTCATGCTTCATGAGAAGACTTGGCAGTGGTGATAAGCGGTGTGATTGTGGGGGAGGAGGAAGCCAGTATGGCGCTGAGCATGAGCTTGTCCTGTCGAACCCAGTGGGTTTTGTTCAAGGCAAAGAATGGAGTACTAGTGGGGGAAGGACACAGGGACGCACCATTGACATAGTCTAATAAATCATAACCAATGAGAAAAGCTTCGAATTGAGCACACCTTTCGCTCCTACTCAGCCGCCGTCTCCTTCTTCTTTTCGCACACTGCACCATTGTTTTCTTCCCGTTACTTCTCTCCATTGCTATGGCACCCAAAGCTGACACCGTTGCTCCATATTTCTAGGGGGAATGCTAGGTTTCATCAGTCACTGGTGTAGAGGCGTTTCTTGCCAAATATCGCATCCCCCCTTCTTCGTCCTGGAGATTCCATCGCCGGGGGGGGGGGGGAATCCTTCCGGCACGGCATCACGAGTGGCCCTTTTCCCCTTGATGTTCGCCAACAGTCTTCACCTCCCATTCTGCTGTCCGGTTCGCGAGGTTCTTAATTACCTTGGATTGGCCCCGGCGTAGCTTCATCCCAATGCATGGTACAGCTCCTGGTGTCCTGCTGCGTCATCTTCACAATAGCCCATAATGGAACTGCTGAGCAGTATCCTGACCTGACGGCTCGAGAAATCTTATCGGTGTACCTCATCAATCGCTAGTTAGGGAGCATATGCAATTTTCTGGCTCGGACTCCCGGCCAGAAGATTGCTTTGCACGAGCAGTGCCACTCGAGCATTAAGGAGTGGTCCTAGAAGTTTTTCTTTATTTCGGGTTCGAACTAGGAATACCCCGAAGGGGAGGCCGCCCATAAGGAGTATCTCTTTTAGGCATTTTGGGGGTTCCTCCCATCCTTAGAGAGTCTAGGATTCACACTAAACCAGAGGGAGGAGGTCCTTCTAGAGATGGTGATGGCTTGGGTGAGGGCCCATCCTAAAGAGCAGGCCCTCTCTGACAAGCACATTAGAGACTTCTTGTTCGTGCCCGATTGCTCTTACGAGATCGGTAGGAACTTCATGGGTGATATTCCCTTTCCCCGGGGCTGAAGCACGCTTCAATCTCCTCTGGCAGCCAGGCGAAAATACCAAAGGTGCGTCATGATCCCCCTCGGAAGAAGCCAAGTAGCCAAGTAGCAACGTCCCCCTGGCCAAGATACCCGTGGACAGGGGCAGCCTCAATCTATGTGCCTAGAGATTCAGGTCCCTTCAGCATGGGAGACCACGATGTTTCTAAGTGGTTTGTGCTCCACAGTTGGGCCTTCTTCTTCTTCGACCGGCCCCTGGCCCGCCTCTGTTGGGTCCCTCCCCAACCCATTGCTTCAGTTCCTTTGCGCATCCCCCCTCGCGGGTTCAACACGTTCGAGCTATTCATGTCCTTTGAAGACACCCTAGGGGAGGCAGCGGTTCCCCAACTGACCCGAGAGGAAGAGTAGAGTTAGGGAAGCAGGTGTTGAGAGGAAGAGCAGAGTCTAGGAGCTGAGGATCGAGAAGAAGAGCAAAATCCCACCAGGGCTCGAGCGAGAGGGGAGGAAGAGGAGGAGAGGAAGAAGACAGAAGGCATCCCAACTTCTTTTTTGAGTTAGATGACAAAGAAGAAGGACGCAAAGGTGAGTTCCCTCCTGCCTCGATTGGGAACTCCGAGGAGGTCGCGCGGTCCACCTCTCCCTGCACCAGGGTCGTTCCCCTACCTTCCTTAGCCGAGCAAAGTGGGGCTGACCATGAGGAAGGTTCCCAAGATCCCCCCTTCGTGTGGAGTTAAGCGACGATGACTCTGAGGCCTCGTCCTTGGTCGCACTTGGGCAGTGCAGCGAAACTTAGGGGGGCATTTCCAAACTTTTCCTCGCAGCTGGCACTCACCGGGCCCTCCTCTTCCATTAGGGTCGATGGGAGCCAGGCACCGGCCTCGAACCTAGATAGAGCCAGGGCTGCGACCACCTAGCAGGCCCCCCAGATGTTGTGTCCTTTCTTTGCCCAGGTAGACCTTTTCTTCCCTCTTGTCTGCTTCGTTGAACTTTCTCGGCCCGGTACTTTGACCTGCCTAATCGTTCCTTTCATTGCAGGCCGGGAATCAGTTAGCTGCAACGAAGGGGTAGGAGCTCAGGGAGTTGGAGGAGGCCAATGGGGAGCTCAGGAAGTTGGGCTGCTTTGGGTACTTTAAGATGAAGTAGGCAACCCTAAAAATCAAGGACCTCAAGATCGAGTGCATAGAGATGATCAACGAGGTGGTGTACATGAATGACCAGAACCAACTCTTGGAGAAGAAGAAGGTTCTGAAGGATTTATTGTATGATGTAGAGGAAAATATTTGGCGGTGGTTGTCAATGAACCAATGCGCTAAAGAGGCCTGTGTTGTAGCTAAGCGAAACCTGGTCACCTAAAAAGGGAAGTTGGAGTTCGCTCGGAAGGAACCCATGAGGCCGAGCACCTAAGGGAGCAACTGCAATGGGCAAAGGAACGCATCAGTGAACTCTCTCGCACGGGGATCCAGAGGAACCTTGACCTCCTAGCCCGCGACATCGAGATTGCCGGCTTGAAGTCTCAATTGGACAACGTTGCGCAGCATTCCAGGGAGATAAGATCCTAGATCGCGAAGGCCAATGCCATCCAAGACGTGGCCTGGTCTTATGGCTACTGGGAGGGTCTTGAACGGATGCACGAATACCTGCTCTAGAATCTCGGGTTGGACCTACGCAATCTGGACTTGGCCTCCATTCCCCCGAACACCGAAGCACCAACTTATGTCAAGAACTTTGGAAGCTAGGGTATCCTCCGTACCCCGCGGTTGCTCCTCCACCTCCTCCTCCCCAATGATGGGCCCAAACTCTCCCCTTTTTTTTTTTTGCTTTGTAGGATCTCTGTATAGCATTTTTTTTGTCTCCGTTTCTATAAAAGTTGTATGCTTCTGGTGAAATGAAATGAAAATCTCTTTGCCATGACTGGTTGTGTCCTATTTATTGTTTTTTTTTCTTAACCTTTGACTTTACGGTGAATCTAATGGCTCAACCCCGTGAGGCTTCGTCGAGGGTTGGGGGTCTAATGTCCCACCCAGGAACCCTTGGCGAGTCTCAAGACTTAGCTTTGCTAGACTGGGGGTCAGCGAGTCAGGCCTTGTAAAGGAGTCGGGATCCTGTGCTAGACCTGGACCCCACAACAAGTCAAGGGACTCGACTTTTTTGGATGGGGGCTCAGCAAGTCAGGAGACTTGGCCTTACCTCGCAGCGAGTCTAAGAACTCAACTTCGGGGTGAGTCTAGGGACTAGGCTTTGTTGGAAGGGGGGTTGGCGAGTCTAGGAACTTGGCCTTATCCCACAGCGAGTCAAGGGACTCGACTTCTTTAGTCGCGAGTTAGGCCTTGCCAAGGGATCAGGATCTGGTGCCAGGCCTGGACCCCGCGATGAATCTGGAGACTCGGCTTTGCTGGACCGAGGGTCGGAAAGTCAAGAGACTTGGCCTTACCATGCAGCGAGTCTAGGGACTCTACTTCTTTGGTCACGAGTTAGGCCTTGACGAGGGCTTAGGATCTGGTGCCTAGCCCGGACCTCACCGCGGCAAGTTTAGGGACTTGGCCTTACCCCACAGTGAGTGTATGGACTCGACTTCTTTGGTCTCTAGTCAGACCTTGACAAGAGATTCAGATCCGGTTCCCGGCCTGGACCCCGCGGTGAGTCTGGAGACTCCACTTTGTTGGACGGGTGGTCGGAAAGTCTAGGGACTTGGCCTTACCCCGCAGCAAGTCAAGGGACTCTTTGGTCACGAGTCAGGCCTAGCCTGGACCCCTCATCTATGAGTCTAGGGACTTGGCCTTACCCAGCAAGTCTATGGACTCGACTTCTTTGGTCAGTAGTCAGACCTTGACGAGGGCTTGCAATTTGGTGCCCGACCTGGACCCCGTGGTGAGTCTAAGGACTCGAGTTTATTGGATGGGGAGTCAGCAAGTCTAGGGATTTGGCCTTACCTTGCAGAGAGTCTAAGGAGTTGACTTCAGGGCGAGTCTTGTGACTCTACTTTGGTGGACGGGTGGTTGGCGGTACTTCTAGGGCTTGGCCTTACCCCACATCGTGGTCGCGAGGTTTTAGAGAGGACCTGGGATATGGCGCCTGGTTCCAACCCCTCGGCGAGTCTGGTGACTTAGCTTTGTTAGTTCCAAAGTTAGACGACAAAGAATTTGTGATAAACATCCAGGCATTCTCATTCATCAAACAAGTTTACGATGTTCATACAAAGTAATTCCTTATGCCTTTATATGTAGTACTTCTTCAAGTGTTCGACATTCTAGGGGTGGGGGAGCTCGTGTCCTTAACTGTCCTTAAGGCAGTCGGAGCAGGGTCGATTGCTCGCAGTCACTACGTATGAGCATTCCCATCACGGTCCCAGTTTCCCTTCTTCTTGGGCAATTACCCGGTTTGTTGCAGCATCAAGTCACCTACTTTGAAGGAGCACAGCTTGACTCGTCTGTTGAAATATTACTCTACCTTTCGCTTGTTACTTGCCGTTCGTGTAGTCACCTCTTCTCTTTTTTCTTCTAACAGGTCTGACCACTCGGCTATCCTCTTGTTATTGGCATTCGGGTCGAAGTGCTAGGCACTGAAGGTGGGCATTCCGACCTCTACGTGAAGGTGGGCATCCCCTGTTGGTTGCCTTTGCTTGGCCATTGGCTTGCAGGTGTCCCGATAATGTGTGCAGTCGAACTGTCTTCCCTTGTCCAAGTTTCGCGCACCTTGACTCCAAGTTTTGTGCACCACTCCCTATAATGTGTGCAATCGAACTGTTTTCCCTTGTCCGACTTCCAGAGGAATTTCGTGATAGTTTGGGAGGTGATGCTTGCGAGGGTCTTCGTTTCGACCCACTTCGGGAAGTAATTGACCGTGACGACTACAAACTTGCACCCCCCATTGAGCTGCTGGGAATGGGCCGATGAGGTCCAGGCCCCACTAGGCGAAAGGCCAAAGGGCCATGATCAACGTTAGTTCCTACGGTGGGAAGTGCGGTACCATGCTGTTCTCCTGACACTTCTTGAAGGTTGCGAGGGAACTTTCCCGACTCCACCTCGAATGCGCACTTCAATGGGTTGAGCTTCATCTAGTATCAACGGAGAACGGAAAAAGCTTCATCTAGCAGGTTGTCCACATACACTTTCATATTTTGGTCGATCTCTTGCTTGAACATCCTATTGACCAACCGTTGGTAGCCCCGGCATTCTTGAGGCCGAACAACATCGCTTTGTAGCAGTAAAGCCCTCGATCCATGACAAATGCGGTCTTCTCATCATCATCCAGACTCATCTTGATCTGATTGTATTCCGAATAGGCGTCCATGAAGCTGAGAAGTGGATATCCCACTGTCGAATCCACAATCAAGTCGATGCATGGTAACAGAAAGCTGTCCTTTGGGCAAGCCTTGTTCAAATCGGTGAAGTCGACACACATCCGCCATTTTTCGTTGGCTTTCTTTGCCAACACCACGTTGGATAGCCATTCCGGGTAGTGAACTTCTTGAATGAACCTCGTTGCTAGGAGACGGTTTACTTACTTAGCTATTACCACGTACTTCTCGACACTAAAGCTTCATCGTTTCTGTTTGAATTTTCAAGCCTTAGGGTCAACGCAAAGTCAGTGCTCAATGTTAGAGTTGACAATTCCAGGCGTCTCTCTAGCTCTTTCAACGGTCGCAATGACTTTGACCTCGTGCTTCAACTTTCGAGCGTAGCACTCCCAGGCCAAGACTTGCTCGCCGCGAACTTCACCCACCCCTGAGCCGGTAGGGAACTTCATCTTGAGATGATAAGTGGACGTCACTGCCTATAAGTTGTTTAGGGTGGGACGTCCTTGTATCGCATTGTACGCGGTCGGGACTTTGACAACCAAGAAGTCGACCATGACCGCAGCGGTTCTAGGTGCCTTCCCTGCCAGGACAAATAGGGTGATGGCCCCCATTGGTTGAACAATATCACTTGTGATGCCTTTGAGCAGCATAGGGGTAGGGCATAATAGGTCTGGGTTGATTCCCATTCGAACAAAGGCCTCCCAAAACAGGATGTCTGCCAAGCTGCCATTATTGATCAAGATTCTTTGGGTCTTGAAGTTTGCAACTTGTCATCGTGCGGTGGAGGATGCCCTCCTCATCCTTCCGGCCAAAGGTTATCATGGCGTTCCCAGTTTGCCGTGGTGTCTTGACGGCAGTTCTCGAGGTGGCAAACACCTTTTTATAGTGTGCCCCTGGGCGTGCGCTCTCTGGGCCGACGAAGTGACCCCCCCTCTGCATATTCTCCAATGATTGTGCAAATTTATCCAATTGGCCTATCTTCCACTTGGGGGCTCCTCCGAGGTTCGTTCCTCTCACCTTGTCATTCTGTGCTCGCACCCCGCTAGGGGCCCTAATGCCCCCCCCCCACGTCGGTCTTCCCGGTCTTCCTACTGGTGCCTAAGGTTCCGCTGATCTTCTTCCATTCTTCTTTTCAAGTCATAGCAATCCCTAGTGCTGTGCCAATCGATCATATGGCACTCACAGTATTGGTGGCTCTCTCTATCTCAGGGTGGCTCTCTCTGTGGGCTTCATTCGTGATCCCTTTCTACTGCCAAACTCGTGTGAGTGTGCGGCCTGGTCTGGACTTCCCCCTTTCTTCTCACGTCCTATACTCCTCTTTTTCCCCCTTCAGGACTTCCTCTGCACTATTTCAGACATAAACGGGTTCCTAGGCCAAATCCCACCCAGGCGGGCTGCCAAGGTGATCTTCTCATCCTAGTCATTCGTTGTCATGCATTCTTGGTTGAAGCGGGAGAGATACAACTTCAGGCTCTCTCCATCCCACTGCTTATTCGTGAGCAGCTATGCAGCCAAGCGCCTCCTTTCTCGACTTGCCATGAACTATGTCATGAAGAGGCGTGCCAGCTCGTTGAAACTATCCATTATCCTAGGTGATAGTGATCTGAACAAGGCCTGAACGAGTCCCTTCAACGTCAAAGCAAAGGCTCGGCATGCGATTTCACCCTGGAAGCCGTGTAAGGTCATGTGGGCCTTGAACGTCTCCAGGTGTTCCAGTGGGTCTTCGGTCCCGTCGTACACCTCCATCTTAGGAACTTTGAACTTGGGTGGAAGAGGTACCGCCATGACTCCTTTGCTATACGGTAGGTCGGTGCTGATGAGGTGCATCGTGTCTCTCCTCCTCCACTATGGAGTTTGCGGGGACCCGTTGTGCATCCTCTGGCCAACTCCTCGTTGGTCCGCTTGAGCGTTGGGTTTTCTTGGTAAAGCATTCCCGCTTCCTTCATCAACTTCCTTATCGTCTCCTCCGTTCATGTGAGCCTCGCCTCCATTCCTTCATCCAGGTTTTCTTCCCCAGATGTAGTTTGGGACCGTGCATTTGCTGACATGGGAAATACACGTTGTTTATGGAAAAAATTTCACAGACGGAACCACTGTTGATGTCGTGTTTAGCCTGAGTAGTGCCACAATAGCCAAGTTTACACCACCTATAATAGGGAGGAGGAATGGGCTCCGGTGACTTACGGGGTATCTCTGATGCCAAAGTCAGTGAAGACTATTCAAGTGAAAGGGAAAGCTTGGAGAATTAGGGAAAATGGTAAAGGGTTCAGAGAGACTTCCCGTGGGAGGGATGGCTGTTATTTATACCTGATTCGGACCCGGCTGCCGAGGGAGATCGTGGGGTGTTAGGTCGTACCTGGGTCAGACCTGCTACCACTCCTCCCACTTCCATGACAGTGCATCAGGCCACAGCTTAGACTACTGAGGGAGATCGTGGTGTGTCAGGTCGTACTCGATCAGACCTGCTTCCACCTACATGCCATGATAGGGTGTCAGGTTGTGGTCGAGCCATCCTACGTACCTCTGGCTGTACGTCGTTGCGTGCTAGGTCCCCTGAAGCAAATTGAATGCGACGTGTCTCGAATCTGACGTGCCCACAGTCATACACGCCCAGCCGCCTGCGTCAACCAAGGTAGTTTTTGTCGTACCTTATGGCAAGGCTTTGTGAGTCACCGAGTCCCAAGATGGAATTCTTGGCATATCTGAGCTCGCTTCCAAAGCCTTTCTGGATGGGCTCATGTTTGTGGGCTCAATGAGTGGTCTTCCGGTCTCGGCTTCTAGCGTGCATCGAGGTTTCGTTTGGGGGCCCTGGGGTTTCCGTAGCTTGATTTCTTTGGGTCTAGGCTCTTCTAAGAGAAGGGCCCCCCTCACAGTTACTAATGAGGATACATGTTTTTGCGACGAACTAAAACCGTTGCTAATAAGGATACATGCTTTGCATGTGAGCATACATGTTTTTGCAATGAAGTTAAACCGTTGCTAACAAGAATATATGTTCTTGCAATGAAAATATACCATAGCTAATGAGGAAACATGTTTTCACAACGAAATTATACCATTGCTAATGAGTGGAAACTTTTAGCAATGCATAAATTTCGTTGCTATTGTCTTAAAACCATTGCTACCGAAATCTGTAGACCAGATCCATGGTAAATTGCAACGATTATCTTGCAAGGAAATTATTTCGTTGTAATTGTATATATTTGCAAAGATAAAGGAATGTACGTTGCAAAAAATGGTATTATTGGTAAGGAAAAAAATTTCGTTGCAAATAGTACTGGTCGTAAAACGTCTTTTCTGTTGTAGTGAGCTTTCTTATCGATTCTCAGATATATAAAAGATTTAAGACAAGTGTTTCCTCTTGAGAATTAGAAAACATGAATAGGTTGCTTCTTGGAAATGCAAAAGAATTCCCCAATATATTCACTAATTAGTGAGGCAATGCACAAGTGATACTTAGTACCTTGATGGTAGCGATGCTTGGGTGACACACCATGGTCGAATCAAGGTGGTATTTGACAGGTCAAAGCCAAAAGAGTCCATTGAGTAGCTTGTGGTTGGGGGAGGATTCGCGGCAGCACCAGATTAGGTAGATTTCATCCAGCCAAAATAAGGATACAAGAAAGGAAAAAAGGAAATGCAACGTCGATCCATGCATTGACAGCAAATGGGGGCAAAGCTGAGATCCAATGGATCATGAGAAGCATTTCATCCAAAAAGATACTAATAAAAGTATCTCACAAATTGATATGATTTGATATGGTATATCTAACATTATATAAAATAAAAAAAATTATTATAAAGTAAATTTGATATATATATTATACTAGGCAACATTTGGGAACACAAACCATCTTATCTCATCTAAAAATTTCTTATAATTTCCTTTTCAAACATCAATCAAATACAAGCATTTTTTAATTTCAAATCCTGAACTTTTTCATCTAATCATTATCTAATTATTGTAAATTTTTCAAATTTCCAAACAAAATTAATATTTAGAAATTATATTTTAAAAATATTTTAACTTTATAATATTATTATTCAACCTTTTTTTCTCTCATTTTTTAAAATTCAATAAAACATTTTAACTTAAATCATTTTACTTCTATTCATAAATTTCTCATCTCATCTAGCGTATTCCCCAAACGAGGTCTAAGTCACATTAATTTATAAGTTTAATTTTATAAGTTTTCTTGGTAGATCTAACAATACTTCTTATGGATCATACAGATTCTCATGTTATTTAATTGCATCGCAAGTCACCCGGCCAAATTAATCAACAAAGTCCGCACACTAAAAATTAAAAAACTTCACAACTACAGTGTCCAAATGCATGACGCTAAAAAAAAGTATGCAGCATGTTATGAATCCACTACATAAAACTTACCTTTGAAAACTAGCTTACAAGAAAATGGTGCCTA
This sequence comes from Pterocarya stenoptera, assembly GCA_003123785.1. Taxonomy (NCBI): domain Eukaryota; kingdom Viridiplantae; phylum Streptophyta; class Magnoliopsida; order Fagales; family Juglandaceae; genus Pterocarya; species Pterocarya stenoptera. The sequence goes on from QEOT01006772.1 coordinate 545,593, forward strand.
GGAGCTTATAAACCATCAACCAATCACATACTTAGTCGATGTGAGATCGTAACAACTACCACACTCCGCAACCGACGTCCACGGCGGTCCCAACACTCACACGAGCTGGCTATGCGCTAGGTCTTTTCCTAGCTCTGGGCGAACACTGTCATGCCGGCATCACCCCCCGTGCCGCACGATTGCAACCGTCGCAACATAGCCTTAGACGTGGGGTGGTTCTGATACCATTTGTTATGAACCCATTAGGTAGAACTCACCCTTGAAAACTAGCTTACAAGTGAAGGGTGCCTAGGGACTTATAAACCATCAACCAATCCCATACTTAGTCGATGTGGGATCGTAATATAGCAGGTCCGACGAACTTTGAGAAGTTAAAATCCCAATGGTTCGTACCATTTTCCAATCACTGAATACTTC
>QEOT01006772.1:546019-557134 GCA_003123785.1 Pterocarya stenoptera
TACCACCCATCAATCGAGGTTCGTTCATGCACATAAGTAATCAGTTTTGGAGAATGAGCCACCAATGAAACTAGGAAGGTGTAGACGCCATTTTCACATGCACCTTTTAGTAGGGTCACCCCCGTGATCTAATCCTTCACAAGAAAATAAAAAGGGCGAAACTCAATGAATAAACGATTTTGAGATGTGAATTGATGACATAAATTAGATTTTTGCAAATACTTGGAACACAAAGAGTATCATGTAAGTGAAAAATCTGTTTGGGTGAGTGTAAAGCCAAAGAACCAATGTGTGAGATGGGAAAACTTGAACAATCACCAATAACAACGTTTATAGTTACTTCAATGGGATGCAATACAGAGAATTTCATTAGTACCATCAAATTCTGAATGAATAAAGAGGTTGTTAAGATCACCAGTGATGTTATGGGAGGCAGGGGAATCAATCAACCATTTTTTATCCTTTGCAGTGGAATTGGAAGCACAGTTTACAGTTACTTCAATGGGATGCAACTAAGGGAAAGAATTAGCAGTATGTCCCAATTGATCACATAATTGACATTTTGGCTGATAACAATGTTGGTTCGAATTGGACCTACTAGAGGAATTATTGGAGCGTCTGACATCATAATTGGACCCATTTGACGCATGGACTAGGCCTGGATAACGCTGAGGTCCATTTGGTTTATTGGCAGCCTGCATTTAAGACCCACCAGAGGGACCACTTGAATTGAATTTACGAGTAGTGTAATTCACAGAGGTGATGTGTTGCTGGGTTGCAATTTCCAACCTCCACAAATAACTCTTGTGACCCACAAGGAGGTCGTGCTTCAAACACCAGGGACGTCTCCTGTGCTCAGATTGGTGCAGTAATCTTACGAAAGTCAAAACCTAGACAATTTAGGACATAGATCCTCAGATCGTCATCGGAGATGGGGTGGTCGATGAGGGCAATTTCATCGGCCAGGGCCTTCACAGTATACAGGTAGTCTGAAATCGATTAGTTTCTGCGCTGGATCAAGGTGAGTTCTTCCTTGAGTTACATAGCTTTGGTTCTAGATTTACTAGCATACATAGTACTGTTTAGTTTTGTTCATGCTTCATGAGAAGACTTGGCAGTGGTGATAAGCGGTGTGATTGTGGGGGAGGAGGAAGCCAGTATGGCGCTGAGCATGAGCTTGTCCTGTCGAACCCAGTGGGTTTTGTTCAAGGCAAAGAATGGAGTACTAGTGGGGGAAGGACACAGGGACGCACCATTGGCATAGTCTAATAAATCATAACCAATGAGAAAAGCTTCGAATTGAGCACACCTTTCGCTCCTACTCAGCCGCCGTCTNGGGGGGGGGGGGGGGGGGGGGGGAATCCTTACGGCACGGCATCACGAGTGGCCCTTTTCCCCTTGATGTTCGCCAACAGTCTTCACCTCCCATTCTGCTGTCCGGTTCGCGAGGTTCTTAATTACCTTGGATTGGCCCCGGCGTAGCTTCATCCCAATGCATGGTATAGCTCCTGGTGTCCTGCTGCGTCATCTTCACAATAGCCCATAATGGAACTGCTGAGCAGTATCCTGACCTGACGGCTCGAGAAATCTTATCGGTGTACCGCATCAATCGCTAGTTAGGGAGCATATGCAATTTTCTGGCTCGGACTCCCGGCCAGAAGATTGCTTTGCACGAGCAGTGCCACTCGAGCATTAAGGAGTGGTCCTAGAAGTTTTTCTTTATTTTGGGTTCGAACTAGGAATACCCCGAAGGGGAGGCCGCCCATAAGGAGTATCTCTTTTAGGCATTTTGGGGGTTCCTCCCATCCTTAGAGAGTCTAGGATTCACACTAAACCGGAGGGAGGAGGTCCTTCTAGAGATGGTGATGGCTTGGGTGAGGGTCCATCCTAAAGAGCAGGCCCTCTCTGACAAGCACATTAGAGACTTCTTGTTCGTGCCCGATTGCTCTTACGAGATCGGTAGGAACTTCATGGGTGATATTCCCTTTCCCCGGGGCTGAAGCACGCTTCAATCTCCTCTGGCAGCCAGGCGAAAATACCAAAGGTGCGTCATGATCCCCCTCGGAAGAAGCCAAGTAGCCAAGTAGCAACGTCCCCCTGGCCAAGATACCCGTGGACAGGGGCAGCCTCAATCTATGTGCCTAGAGATTCAGGTCCCTTCAGCATGGGAGACCACGATGTTTCTAAGTGGTTTGTGCTCCACAGTTGGGCCTTCTTCTTCTTCGACCGGCCCCTGGCCCGCCTCTGTTGGGTCCCTCCCCAACCCATTGCTTCAGTTCCTTTGTGCATCCCCCCTCGCGGGTTCAACACGTTCGAGCTATTCATGTCCTTTGAAGACACCCTAAGGGAGGCAGCGGTTCCCCAACTGACCCGAGAGGAAGAGTAGAGTTAGAGAAGCAGGTGTTGAGAGGAAGAGCAGAGTCTAGGAGCTGAGGATCGAGAAGAAGAGCAAAATCCCACCAGGGCTCGAGCGAGAGGGGAGGAAGAGGAGGAGAGGAAGAAGACAGAAGGCATCCCAACTTCTTTTTTGAGTTAGATGACGAAGAAGAAGGACGCAAAGGTGAGTTCCCTCCTGCCTCGATTGGGAACTCCGAGGAGGTCGCGCGGTCCACCTCTCCCTGCACCAGGGTCGTTCCCTTACCTTCCTTAGCCGAGCAAAGTGGGGCTGACCATGAGGAAGGTTCCCAAGATCCCCCCTTCGTGTGGAGTTAAGCGACGATGACTCTGAGGCCTCGTCCTTGGTCGCACTTGGGCAGTGCAGCGAAACTTAGGGGGGCATTTCCAAACTTTTCCTCGCAGCTGGCACTCACCGGGCCCTCTTCTTCCATTAGGGTCGATGGGAGCCAGGCACCGGCCTCGAACCTAGATAGAGCCAGGGCTGCGACCACCTAGCAGGCCCCCCAGATGTTGTGTCCCTTCTTTGCCCAGGTAGACCTTTTCTTCCCTCTTGTCTGCTTCGTTGAACTTTCTCGGCCCGGTACTTTGACCTGCCTAATCGTTCCTTTCATTGCAGGCCGGGAATCAGTTAGCTGCAACGAAGGGGTAGGAGCTCAAGGAGTTGGAGGAGGCCAATGGGGAGCTTAGGAAGTTGGGCTGCTTCGGGTACTTTAAGATGAAGTAGGCAACCCTAAAAATCAAGGACCTCAAGATCGAGTGCATAGAGATGATCAACGAGGTGGTGTACATGAATGACCAGAACCAACTCTTGGAGAAGAAGAAGGTTCTGAAGGATTTATTGTATGATGTAGAGGAAAATATTTGGTGGTGGTTGTCAATGAACCAATGCGCTAAAGAGGCCCGTGTTGTAGCTAAGCGAAACCTGGTCACCTAAAAAGGGAAGTTGGAGTTCGCTCGGAAGGAACCCATGAGGCCGAGCACCTAAGGGAGCAACTGCAATGGGCAAAGGAACGCATCAGTGAACTCTCTCGCACGGGGATCCAGAGGAACCTTGACCTCCTAGCCCGCGACATCGAGATTGCCGGCTTGAAGTCTCAATTGGACAACGTTGCGCAGCATTCCAGGGAGATAAGATCCTAGATCGCGAAGGCCAATGCCATCCAAGACGTGGCCTGGTCTTATGGCTACTGGGAGGGTCTTGAACGGATGCACGAATACCTGCTCTAGAATCTCGGGTTGGACCTACGCAATCTGGACTTGGCCTCCATTCCCCCGAACACCGAAGCACCAACTTATGTCAAGAACTTTGGAAGCTAGGGTATCCTCCGTACCCCGCGGTTGCTCCTCCACCTCCTCCTCCCCAATGATGGGCCCAAACTCTCCCCTTTTTTTTTTTTGCTTTGTAGGATCTCTGTATAGCATTTTTTTGTTTCCGTTTCTATAAAAGTTGTATGCTTCTGGTGAAATGAAATGAAAATCTCTTTGCCATGACTGGTTGTGTCCTATTTATTGTTTTTTTTTCTTAACCTTTGACTTTACAGTGAATCTAATGGCTCAACCCCGTGAGGCTTCGTCGAGGGTTGGGGGTCTAATGTCCCACCCAGGAACCCTTGGCGAGTCTCAAGACTTAGCTTTGCTAGACTGGGGGTCAGCGAGTCAGGCCTTGTAAAGGAGTCGGGATCCTGTGCTAGACCTGGACCCCACAACAAGTCAAGGGACTCGACTTTTTTGGATGGGGGCTCAACAAGTCAGGAGACTTGGCCTTACCTCGCAGCGAGTCTAAGAACTCAACTTCGGGGTGAGTCTAGGGACTAGGCTTTGTTGGAAGGGGGGTTGGCGAGTCTAGGAACTTGGCCTTATCCCACAGCGAGTCAAGGGACTCGACTTCTTTAGTCGCGAGTTAGGCCTTGTCAAGGGATCAGGATCTGGTGCCAGGCCTGGACCCCGCGATGAATCTGGAGACTCGGCTTTGCTGGACCGAGGGTCGGAAAGTCAAGAGACTTGGCCTTACCATGCAGCGAGTCTAGGGACTCTACTTCTTTGGTCACGAGTTAGGCCTTGACGAGGGCTCAGGATCTGGTGCCTAGCCCGAACCTCACCGCGGCAAGTTTAGGGACTTGGCCTTACCCCACAGTGAGTGTATGGACTCGACTTCTTTGGTCTCTAGTCAGACCTTGACAAGAGATTCAGATCCGATTCCCGGCCTGGACCCTGCGGTGAGTCTGGAGACTCCACTTTGTTGGACGGGTGGTCGGAAAGTCTAGGGACTTGGCCTTACCCGGCAGCAAGTCAAGGGACTCTTTGGTCACGAGTCAGGCCTAGCCTGGACCCCTCATCTATGAGTCTAGGGACTTGGCCTTACCCAGCAAGTCTATGGACTCGACTTCTTTGGTCAGTAGTCAGACCTTGACGAGGGCTTGCAATTTGGTGCCCGACCTGGACCCCGTGGTGAGTCTAAGGACTCGAGTTTATTGGATGGGGAGTCAGCAAGTCTAGGGATTTGGCCTTACCTTGCAGAGAGTCTAAGGAGTTGACTTCAGGGCGAGTCTTGTGACTCTACTTTGGTGGACGGGTGGTTGGCGGTACTTCTAGGGCTTGGCCTTACCCCACATCGTGGTCGCGAGGTTTTAGAGAGGACTGGGATATGGCGCCTGGTTCCAACCCCTCGGCGAGTCTGGTGACTTAGCTTTGTTAGTTCCAAAGTTAGACGACAAAGAATTTGTGATAAACATCCAGGCATTCTCATTCATCAAACAAGTTTACGATGTTCATACAAAGTAATTCCTTATGCCTTTATATGTAGTACTTCTTCAAGTGTTCGACATTCTAGGGGTGGGAGAGCTCGTGTCCTTAACTGTCCTTAAGGCAGTCGGAGCAGGGTCGATTGCTCGCAGTCACTACGTATGAGCATTCCCATCACGGTCCCAGTTTCCCTTCTTCTTGGGCAATTACCCGGTTTGTTGCAGCATCAAGTCACCTACTTTGAAGGAGCACAACTTGACTCGTCTGTTGAAATATTACTCTACCTTTCGCTTGTTACTTGCCGTTCGTGTAGTCACCTCTTCTCTTTTTTCTTCTAACAGGTCTGACCACTCGGCTATCCTCTTGTTATTGGCGTCCGGGTCGAAGTGCTAGGCACTGAAGGTGGGCATTCCGACCTCTACGTGAAGGTGGGCATCCCCTGTTGGTTGCCTTTGCTTGGCCATTGGCTTGCGGGTGTCCCGATAATGTGTGCAGTCGAACTGTCTTCCCTTGTCCAAGTTTCGCGCACCTTGACTCCAAGTTTTGTGCACCACTCCCTATAATGTGTGCAGTCGAACTGTTTTCCCTTGTCCGACTTCCAGAGGAATTTCGTGATAGTTTGGGAGGTGATGCTTGCGAGGGTCTTCGTTTCGACCCACTTCGGGAAGTAATTGACCGTGACGACTACAAACTTGCACCCCCCATTGAGCTGCTGGGAATGGGCCGATGAGGTCCAAGCCCCACTAGGCGAAAGGCCAAAGGGCCATGATCAACGTTAGTTCCTACGGTGGGTAGTGCGGTACCATGCTGTTCTCCTGACACTTCTTGAAGGTTGCGAGGGAACTTTCCCGACTCCACCTCGAATGCGCACTTCAATGGGTTGAGCTTCATCTAGTATCAACGGAGAACGGAAAAAGCTTCATCTAGCAGGTTGTCCACATACACTTTCATATTTTGGTCGATCTCTTGCTTGAACATCCTATTGACCAACCGTTGGTAGCCCCGGCATTCTTGAGGCCGAACAACATCGCTTTGTAGCAGTAAAGCCCTCGATCCATGACAAATGCGGTCTTCTCATCATCATCCAGACTCATCTTGATCTGATTGTATTCCGAATAGGCGTCCATGAAGCTGAGAAGTGGATATCCCACTGTCGAATCCACAATCAAGTCGATGCATGGTAACAGAAAGCTGTCCTTTGGGCAAGCCTTGTTCAAATCGGTGAAGTCGACACACATCCGCCATTTTTTGTTGGCTTTCTTTGCCAACACCACGTTGGATAGCCATTCCGGGTAGTGAACTTCTTGGATGAACCTCGTTGCTAGGAGACGGTTTACTTACTTAGCTATTACCGCGTACTTCTCGACACTAAAGCTTCATCGTTTCTGTTTGAATTTTCAAGCCTTAGGGTCAATGCAAAGTCAGTGCTCAATGTTAGAGTTGACAATTCCAGGCGTCTCTCTAGCTCTTTCAACGGTCGCGATGACTTTGACCTCGTGCTTCAACTTTCGAGCGTAGCACTCCCAGGCCAAGACTTGCTCGCCGCGAACTTCACCCACCCCTGAGCCGGTAGGGAACTTCATCTTGAGATGATAAGTGGACGTCACTGCCTATAAGTTGTTTAGGGTGAGACGTCCTTGTATCGCATTGTACGCGGTCGGGACTTTGACAACCAAGAAGTTGGCCATGACCGCAGCGGTTCTAGGCGCCTTCCCTGCCAGGACAAATAGGGTGATGGCCCCCATTGGTTGAACAATATCACTTGTGATGCCTTTGAGCAGCATAGGGGTAGGGCATAATAGGTCTGGGTTGATTCCCATTCGAACAAAGGCCTCCCAAAACAGGATGTCTGCCAAGCTGCCATTGTTGATCAAGATTCTTTGGGTCTTGAAGTTTGCAACTTGTCATCGTGCGGTGGAGGATGCCCTCCTCATCCTTCCGGCCAAAGGTTATCATGGCGTTCCCAGTTTGCCGTGGTGTCTTGACGGCAGTTCTCGAGGTGGCAAACACCTTTTTATAGTGTGCCCCTGGGCGTGCGCTCTCTGGGCCGACGAAGTGACCCCCCCCTCTGCATATTCTCCAATGATTGTGCAAATTTATCCAATTGGCCTATCTTCCACTTGGGGGCTCCTCCGAGGTTCGTTCCTCTCACCTTGTCATTCTGTGCTCGCACCCCGCTAGGGGCCCTAATGCCCCCCCCCCACGTCGGTCTTCCCGGTCTTCCTACTGGTGCCTAAGGTTCCGCTGATCTTCTTCCATTCTTCTTTTCAAGTCATAGCAATCCCTAGTGCTGTGCCAATCGATCATATGGCACTCACAGTATTGGTGGCTCTCTCTATCTCAGGGTGGCTCTCTCTGTGGGCTTCATTCGTGATCCCTTTCTACTGCCAAACTCGTGTGAGTGTGCGGCCTGGTCGGGACTTCCCCCTTTCTTCTCATGTCCTATACTCCTCTTTTTCCCCCTTCAGGACTTCCTCTGCACTATTTCAGACATAAACGGGTTCCTAGGCCAAATCCCACCCAGGCGGGCTGCCAAGGTGATCTTCTCATCCTAGTCATTCGTTGTCATGCATTCTTGGTTGAAGCGGGAGAGATACAACTTCAGGCTCTCTCCATCCCGCTGCTTATTCGTGAGCAGCTATGCAGCCAAGCGCCTCCTTTCTCGACTTGCCATGAACTACGTCATGAAGAGGCGTGCCAGCTCGTTGAAACTATCCACTATCCTAGGTGATAGTGATCCGAACAAGGCCTGAACGAGTCCCTTCAACGTCAAAGCAAAGGCTCGGCATGCGATTTCACCCTGGAAGCCGTGTAAGGTCATGTGGGCCTTGAAAGTCTCCAGGTGTTCCAGTGGGTCTTCGGCCCCGTCGTACACCTCCATCTTAGGAACTTTGAACTTGGGTGGAAGAGGTACCGCCATGACTCCTTTGCTATACGGTAGGTCGGTGCTGATGAGGTGCATCGTGTCTTTCCTCCTCCACTATGGAGTTTGCGGGGACCCGTTGTGCATCCTCTAGCCAACTCCTCGTTGGTCCGTTTGAGCGTTGGGTTTTCTTGGTAAAGCATTCCCGCTTCCTTCATCAACTTCCTTATCGTCTCCTCCGTTCATGTGAGCCTCGCCTCCATTCCTTCATCCAGGTTTTCTTCCCCAGATGTAGTTTGGGACCGTGCATTTGCTGACATGGGAAATACACGTTGTTTATGGAAAAAATTTCACAGACGGAACCACTGTTGATGTCGTGTTTAGCCTGAGTAGTGCCACAATAGCCAAGTTTACACCACCTATAATAGGGAGGAGGAATGGGCTCCGGTGACTTACGGGGTATCTCTGATGCCAAAGTCAGTGAAGACTATTCAAGTGAAAGGGAAAGCTTGGAGAATTAGGAAAAATGGTAAAGGGTTCAGAGAGACTTCCTGTGGGAGGGATGGCTGTTATTTATACCTGATTTGGACCCGGCTGCCGAGGGAGATCGTGGGGTGTTAGGTCGTACCTGGGTCAGACCTGCTACCACTCCTCCCACTTCCATGACAGTGCATCAGGCCACAGCTTACACTACTGAGGGAGATCGTGGTGTGGCAGGTCGTACTAGATCAGACCTGCTTCCACCTACATGCCATGATAGGGTGTCAGGTTGTGGTCGAGCCATCCTACGTACCTCTGGCTGTACGTCGTTGCGTGCTAGGTCCCCTGAAGCAAATTGAATGCGACGTGTCTCGAATCTGACGTGCCCACAGTCATACACGCCCAGCCGCCTGCGTCAACCAAGGTAGTTTTTGTCGTACCTTATGGCAAGGCTTTGTGAGTCACCGAGTCCCAAGATGGAATTCTTGGCATATCTGAGCTCGCTTCCAAAGCCTTTCTGGATGGGCTCATGTTTGTGGGCTCAATGAGTGGTCTTCCGGTCTCGGCTTCTAGCGTGCATCGAGGTTTCGTTTGGGGGCCCTGGGGTTTCCGTAGCTTGATTTCTTTGGGTCTAGGCTCTTCTAAGAGAAGGGCCCCCCTCACAGTTACTAATGAGGATACATGTTTTTGCGACGAACTAAAACCGTTGCTAATAAGGATACATGCTTTGCATGTGAGCATACATGTTTTTGCAATGAAGTTAAACCGTTGCTAACAAGAATATATGTTCTTGCAATGAAAATATACCATAGCTAATGAGGAAACATGTTTTCACAACGAAATTATACCATTGCTAATGAGTGGAAACTTTTAGCAATGCATAAATTTCGTTGCTATTGTCTTAAAACCATTGCTACCGAAATCTGTAGACCAGATCCATGGTAAATTGCAACGATTATCTTGCAAGGAAATTATTTCGTTGTAATTGTATATATTTGCAAAGATAAAGGAATGTACGTTGCAAAAAATGGTATTATTGGTAAGGAAAAAAATTTCGTTGCAAATAGTACTGGTCGTAAAACGTCTTTTCTGTTGTAGTGAGCTTTCTTATCGATTCTCAGATATATAAAAGATTTAAGACAAGTGTTTCCTCTTGAGAATTAGAAAACATGAATAGGTTGCTTCTTGGAAATGCAAAAGAATTCCCCAATATATTCACTAATTAGTGAGGCAATGCACAAGTGATACTTAGTACCTTGATGGTAGCGATGCTTGGGTGACACACCATGGTCGAATCAAGGTGGTATTTGACAGGTCAAAGCCAAAAGAGTCCATTGAGTAGCTTGTGGTTGGGGGAGGATTCGCGGCAGCACCAGATTAGGTAGATTTCATCCAGCCAAAATAAGGATACAAGAAAGGAAAAAAGGAAATGCAACGTCGATCCATGCATTGACAGCAAATGGGGGCAAAGCTGAGATCCAATGGATCATGAGAAGCATTTCATCCAAAAAGATACTAATAAAAGTATCTCACAAATTGATATGATTTGATATGGTATATCTAACATTATATAAAATAAAAAAAATTATTATAAAGTAAATTTGATATATATATTATACTAGGCAACATTTGGGAACACAAACCATCTTATCTCATCTAAAAATTTCTTATAATTTCCTTTTCAAACATCAATCAAATACAAGCATTTTTTAATTTCAAATCCTGAACTTTTTCATCTAATCATTATCTAATTATTGTAAATTTTTCAAATTTCCAAACAAAATTAATATTTAGAAATTATATTTTAAAAATATTTTAACTTTATAATATTATTATTCAACCTTTTTTTCTCTCATTTTTTAAAATTCAATAAAACATTTTAACTTAAATCATTTTACTTCTATTCATAAATTTCTCATCTCATCTAGCGTATTCCCCAAACGAGGTCTAAGTCACATTAATTTATAAGTTTAATTTTATAAGTTTTCTTGGTAGATCTAACAATACTTCTTATGGATCATACAGATTCTCATGTTATTTAATTGCATCGCAAGTCACCCGGCCAAATTAATCAACAAAGTCCGCACACTAAAAATTAAAAAACTTCACAACTACAGTGTCCAAATGCATGACGCTAAAAAAAAGTATGCAGCATGTTATGAATCCACTACATAAAACTTACCTTTGAAAACTAGCTTACAAGAAAATGGTGCCTAGGAGCTTATAAACCATCAACCAATCACATACTTAGTCGATGTGAGATCGTAACAACTACCACACTCCACAACCGACGTCCACGGCGGTCCCAACACTCACACGAGCTGGCTATGCGCTAGGTCTTTTCCTAGCTCTGGGCGAACACTGTCATGCCGGCATCACCCCCCGTGCCGCACGATTGCAACCGTCGCAACATAGCCTTAGACGTGGGGTGGTTCTGATAGCATTTGTTATGAACCCATTAGGTAGAACTCACCCTTGAAAACTAGCTTACAAGTGAAGGGTGCCTAGGGACTTATAAACCATCAACTAATCCCATACTTAGTCGATGTGGGATCGTAATATAGCAGGTCCGACGAACTTTGAGAAGTTAAAATCCCAATGGTTCGTACCATTTTCCAATCACTGAATACTTC
>QEOT01006772.1:563020-573746 GCA_003123785.1 Pterocarya stenoptera
GGGGGGGGGGGGGGGGGGGAGGAATCCCCTTACAATTACCTCTCTAATTCTCAACGGACGAATACGGTGGGAAGTTTATCTATAATCGAACCTACCATGCCATTGAAGTCGGGATCCCTTTATTGATGTAAGCAAAGCTTCGAAGTGCGGAGAGGTTCCCGTCATTTGGTAATCCAGGCAACGCTTCGTAGATTACACTCCCAAAATTCAAAGCAGCAACATAATACTCCCTTCTACCATGGGGTGTGGGAGGTTAACCGTCTCCTTACCCCTATATAAAGTTGGAGTGGGGTGTGGTTTTCTCTTATTGCGCTGCAACCTTCTTGTTATTTCAGTTTTCCAAAATTCTTCTTTCCTCAGCTCACCCTCCTTTTCTACCTCATACATTGGTGGTGATGGCCTCCGAAAAATCTGTTGAGCCTAATGTTTCTAGTAGAGGTTCTACTGATGTTTGGCCATTATTCAGGGGCAGTGGTTGGGGTTCAAGTGACATGGCGTTAATGTTGGCTTCCCTTGCCCTTACTTACTAGGTACCAGAGTTAGTGTTTTTCGAGGTTCTTGGTCCCAACAAGGGCATCGTCAATGCACAGGGTCATTCCACACGAGTGGCCCTATTTCCTTCCGTGTTTTTGTGCAGCTTGAGGCTGCATTTCCCTCGCCCTGTTCATGACCTTCTGAACCGCCTGGGTCTGACCCCCTCCCAACTGCATCTAAATGCCTAGAGACTTTTGATATACTGCAGCATCATCTGGCTGCGTGCTCTGTTGGAATCGTACCCGAATGATGCAAATCTTACCGANCGGCGTTAATGTTGGCTTCCCTTGCCCTTACTTACTAGGTACCAGAGTTAGTGTTTTTCGAGGTTCTTGGTCCCAACAAGGGCATCGTCAATGCACAGGGTCATTCCACACGAGTGGCCCTATTTCCTTCCGTGTTTTTGTGCAGCTTGAGGCTGCATTTCCCTCGCCCTGTTCATGACCTTCTGAACCGCCTGGGTCTAGCCCCCTCCCAACTGCATCTAAATGCCTAGAGACTTTTGATATACTGCAGCATCATCTGGCTGCGTGCTCTGTTGGAATCGTACCCGAATGATGCAAATCTTACCGAGCATGAGTTCCTCCTTACCTGCAAGGTGCTCTGTTGGTCTCCCAAGTTCTTCTTCGTATTCAGTCGGGCATGGAAGTTCTTGATAGGCCAAGTGAATCACCACGATTTCCCGATACGGACAAACTGGGGGAGTCTCAGAGGACAAGGTTGTGCGTCCGTCGACTACTTATAAAGCACAGCGTATTGCAGTTGTCCGAGAATGGTTGCAGAATAACTCCAAAAGCGTCTTCTCCGAAGTATAAATTAAAGCTGGCCCATTTTTAATTTTATTTTGGTTTAAAAAAGGCCCACATCGATCGAATTGTAATGTGCAATAAAATGGGCATCGGAGACGCACACGCGCACACAAACTAGTAAACACTTTTCACTTCCCTTTTAATTATAAATTACACGTTCTTCTATCCTTCTTCCCCAACCAAAAACGAACGTAAAATCCACTCCACAAAACCATTGGCCCTAAAGAATGCTGAAGGTGTTGGACGCCACTGTATCAACCTTTGACAGTGTCTTTCAGAAGTTCATATCGGAAGCACCCAAAAATAAGCCAATCTCATTCTCTTCTTGGCCGCCAATGACCCTTCTACCTCTCTCAGCTGATTTAATGCTGTTGCAGCTTGGCAGCCAACTAAAATAAAAGAAATTTGATGCAATTCGTAGAATTGCAGTATCTGCCATAGATGTGGCTAATCAGTCAATGGAGATGTAAACTTTTTGACACCATAGAGAAAATTAAACAAAGGCATGGACCACGCTTTAGTAATCCCAAATATTGTCTCTCATGTAGATGCAAGTTACCAACACGGATACATGCATGTGGTGCCCATTAGAAAGATGAATGCCAAATACTCCTGATGCTTCATTTATTATGGGGACTATTTTCATGCATTCTGAATAAGGTTGATTTCTGTAATGCCATAATGCACTGGGCAAAAGACGAACAATGTGAAAGGGCGGGGGGGTCCTAATAATTTTGAAGTTTTAACTCTGGATATGAAAGAAAAGCGGGGGGATACATCTCAAGTTGAGCATACCCGTGCTTGAGTGAATGACTAATTGGCCAAAATCAGACAACATTCACCAAATAATAATACACTTTGGTCACCATAATCAGGCACGGTATAATACAAAAATATGGTAGTAGAAAATAATTTGTACGCATTGGTGAAGCTTTGACCTCTTCAGAAAGTTTTGTACTGTACAATAAATAGTAGCTAGATCTAACCTTTATACATGAAGGCCATGTAAGCACATGGCCCAACTTTGTAACTCAAATTTGAGTCTTCGAAAATGTAGGCGTCAACTTCAAATGAATATCACTGAAAGGTTCTTCTTGTTGAACATCGACAAGTCCATAACTCTTCAAAACCTGAAATCAGCATAAATGAATTAAGACATGGAAAATTAAATTTTATACACAGTACTTGATTGGTAGACTATTCATCATGTCTACTATACTTTTTTTTTATAAGATCATGTCTACTATACGTGGCCATGTCTGTTCCAATCACTAACTTCTCACTTTGACATGCATGAAGCAGGATAAGTGAATTAACCAAAGTGAACTCAAAGTTTCACAAACTCAAGAAAAGGGCATGAAGACGGACAAAAGATCAATGACTGTCGCATTTGCGACAGAAGAAACTAACCAGATGCTAACAAGTTGATACACAATCCCATGATTTTTCAATATTCAAGAGCGTGAATTTCCTATGGATGCAACTTTCAATAAAATAAGCTGGTTATACACATCCATAAAAATGCGCATCATTAAATAACATATAAAAACATTAGACTGCTCTTTTCCCAAATGCCAAAGTGTCTCATCTCCCAATCCACTCCTCTGATCACTCTCCCCTTGTACTCAATATTTTATGCAAGGTCTTAGCTCCAAACCCTTTAAATTTGAGGAATTTTGGGCTAGCGACCTGACCTGTTATTCTGTGATCAAAGATGCTAGAAGCCTGCCTTTTAATGGCTCGCCTGGCTTTGTTTTAGCCAAAAAGCTAAAAGCAGTCAAAAAGTCTCTCAAAACCTGGAATATCAACTGCTTTGGCCACATCGAAACCAACCAATATAAAAGCATTAACAGCTCAACTGTCCTCTCTTCAAGCTCAAACCAAACTAAACTCCTTTGCTCATAAAGTGGACATGATCCAAGCTTTGCCTGAATGAACAATTGAAAAGGAAAAAGATCCTGTGGAGGCAAAAATCCAGGCTTCAAAGGCTCACCACCACAGATTTGAACACAATTTTTTCACATGTCATCCACAATGAGAAGGAGAAGTGATATCTATTGTCTAAGAATGCCTCAAATCAATGGGATTTCAACCCCTTGAATATTCAAAATCAGTTCCTTGATCAGTTCAAGACTATTTACCAAACATCCTGGCCTAATATCTCAGATGAACTTGAGGCCTTATTCTCTGACAAAATTTCTCAACTTGACAATAACCTCTGTAACATCCCCACTGATGAGGCAATCCTTTCAACCATCAAACAAATTTCATCTTCCAAATCTCCTGGTCCTGATGGATTCACAGAATTCTTCTTCAAGCAATACTGTGAAGTAGTCAAGGAAGATCTTAATAGAGCCATAAATATTTTTTTTCACCAATGGTCATCTGCTGAAAGAAATGAATCATACCCATATTGTCCTTATCCCCAAAACTGAAGCCCCCAGCAATGTTCATCAGTATCGACCCATCATGTCTGTTACAAAATCATTGCAAAAATCCTTTCTAACAGACTCAAGTTGGTCATGCCCAAATTCATATCCCCTCAGCAATCAGCTTTTCTTCCAGGCAAAGTAATTCAAGAAAACACCATTCTAGCCCAAGATATCTTTCATTTCTAAAGAAAAAGAAAGGGGCTTATGGCTATCAAAATAGACAAAAAAAGCCTTTGATTTCATAGAAAGGAACTTTCTGTTCACAATCCTTTCTTGTCTTGGTTTCCAGTAGCCTGGATCAATTGGATCAAGGAATGCATTTCAACTGTCTCCTACTCTGTTGTGATCAATGGACAACCACAAGGATTAATTCACCCTTCAGGCAAGGAGACCCTTTATCCCCCTTCCTCTTTATACCAGGCAGTGAGGTGCTCTCTGGGCTCATTTGCAGAGAACATCAAGGTAACATCAAGTGCATTAAATTGAGCACAAATGATCATTCTCTATCCCATCTTTTTGCAGATGACCTTATTCTCTTTGGCACTGCTTTCTCCCAAAATGCTCAAGCTTTCGAGGACTGTCTAGACAAATACTCACAATGGTCTGGCCAAAAAATCCATTCTGGAAAATCCTCCATTCAGTTCAACAATAACATGCTTCCTAACTCCATTAGGGATGTCAAAGCTATAATCAATTTCAAGATTTCTTCCTCAAGAGCTAAATATCTAGGTCTCCCTCTTAAGTTTGGCGGATCCACCCAACAGTTTTCAAAGATATTCTAGAAACAATTCAAGGGAATTTAGCAGGTTGGAAAACTAAACTTTTATCTCAAGCAGGTAGAACAACTCTTATTAAAGCAGTGTCTAGAGCTATCCCACAATGTCTTCACTGTGGATACCTAGTTCCATATCCAAAAAAATTGATAAAGCCCTTATGAGGTTTTGGTGGGGTTTTGATCAAAACAAAACCCACAATTCCATCCCAAAATCTTGGAACTCCATCTGCAAACCAAAATCCTTGGGTTGGTTTGGCACCTTATTAGTAATGAATCCAGCATGTGGAACACCATCCTTTCAACCAAATACCTAAGATATTCTAACTGGCTCTCTGTTACTGCTAAACCGTCTGACTCCAGATTCTGGAGAGGCCTCTTGAAACAAAAAAATTCCTAGCATCCAGCTTCTGCCTCCAGATTAACAATGGGACTAACACTTAAGTGTGGTCTGATCCCTAGATCCCTACTCAGCCTAGCAATCCCAACTCCCCCAATCCTCTTCTATATTTCAAGACCCTCTCTTGAAGGTCTCGGAATTAACTCTTGAGGAGCCTAGAACATGGAGCACACTCCTCCAATCTCTTCTCTCAAGAATCTGTGCATGAAATTGAAAAAAACCATCCAGCTCAATACCAATTCCATAACCAGAATGGCATTCCCAAATGGCTTCATCATTCCGTAAGGAAATTCTCTGTTACACAATTCTGGGAAAAGCACTGGTCTCTTAAAATTCAAGATTGTTTAAAACTTTTCCTTTGGAAGGTAATAAACAACATCTTACCTACCAGAACTTTGCTTAGTATTTGTATCCCTCTCATAGAGGATCAGAAACATTGCCCCATCTGTCATATGGAAGATGAAACTCTAACCCATCTGTTTCTGAATTGTCCATACTCAAGGATTCTTTGGAGGCAATCACACTGGCCCCTTGACATTTCCTTATTAGCTGACCAAGGCATCATCAATTGGATAAATCTGATTCTCAGCCCCTCCAGTAACATGAACATCTTGTTTGATGAGATACAATACTTCCAGCTTTTTGCTGTTCTTGCTATGGATAACCTTTGGTTCACCAAAAAACCAAATTATTCATGATATACAAAGTCCTTCTACAGAGCAGTTTGTTTCTAAAACCATCAGATGCTACAAAGAACATTGTCATGCCTGGGACAAGAAATCCTCTGATAATAATCTCTTATGGAAGCCACCCACTATTGAAGATCAATTTTCTAAAACATTTGACGTGGCAGTAAGATCAACAGTAGTACATCTGCAGGAATATTATGCAGAAATCAAGATGGATCCGTCAAATTTGTTATAACTTGTTCACAACCAGCACCAATCCAAACCAAGGAGAAGCAAAGCAGCATTCATAGGTATTGAAGAAGCACACTCACAACAACTCAGGAAGATCTTAATAGAAGGGAACCCTCAGTGGCAATCTCAGCAATAAACAATCCCCAAAACGCTATAGACTGGGTTTTGGAAGGATTTGCTAGGGACACAAGATCGCTTCTTAGAGACTTTGAAATTTGGGAAGCAGTCAAAATACATTGATCTCAATATCGAATGTGCTCATTCCAACAAAATGTATGGAAATATCCCACTCATCAAGATCCCCCAATGCTTATTGGACTTCCATAGTGGAAAAGACCCTCCCCGTTAATTTTCTGCCTAGTTTGTATATTCTTTTCTGCTCAAGGCTTGAAATGAATATTTGTAATTGTTGGTTATGCTTATGAAGTCTATTTGCGAAGAAAAAACACATATAAAAACATTGATTCTTGCAGCTGCACCACAAAATAATAACCTGCCTCATCCCTAATTATCTCCAAGTGGTAACACCTACCATATACTGATATCTTCCAAAAATATGGCACAATGGAAATGTTTCAGAAACTTACGAGCATCTCAAAAAACATGCGGGCACATAGCTTTCTTGTCCTTCCTTCTAAAGTCTTGTTCAAAATGAGATCTCCAGATAGACCTTCTGAGCTTGCATTGAAAGGAGAATGTCTTTTTAAGTATTGAGCAACAGCCCTGTATGTCAGACAAAATATATTAATTGTCCACCAAAATGGGGTTCATGTACTATAACTAACAAAATCTTCTTTACTTACCTGGTTCTTGCAGACAATGAATGTATTCTTCCCGTTCCTTGCGATCCTGCTATAAGCAAAGACATGTTATCCACATATTGCTTACGAAAACTGGAGTTCATATAAACTTCCCATGTACTGCCATTAAGATTTCTTACCGGGTTACTAAAAAGGGAACATCCTACAATTTACAGAACCACCCAAATCAAACATCAATACAAATCCTTACTTGGCTTACCTGTTGGGGTATTGTTATCTTCTTCCAAAAAGCAAAGGTCCTATAATGAAACAATTCAATAAGTCAAAGTACTGCTTAACTTAAAGTTTAAATGCAAGTAGTGGATGAAGAGGAACAAAAAGATGTCCAATAACAACTAGTAAAAATATTAAACATCTCATATATTTGAAATCGTATCATAATCTTAAAGAAGCTGGATCTGTAACAAATGTATAGTTCATACGATAAGACATAAAAGACAGGTGATTTAGCTATCATGTAAAAACCCTTCAAGTTATTTCTTTTTCACTAAAAAAAGGGATGAGCTGTCTACTTCTTGTAAATGGAAAAAACTTTGTTGCAATCCCTCAATAATACCCAACACAAAGGCAATTCTCAATATTCTTGAAGTACAACGACTCACATCTGCTTCAGCGGAATTCATCAAACCAGGAATATCTGAGAGACCAATGTTCTTTATACTTAGATGCTCCTCCGAAAATGCCATTCTTCTTCTCTTCTCAGACCCACCAGTTCCGGTGGATGCTGCTAGATGGGGTGTAGATACCATGGTCTCAATGGTTGTTGCAGGAGTAAAGTCACATCTTCTAATAGGAGAAGGCGTGAATCTAGCTTGCGATGGCACAAATTCGGGTAAGATGCTGCCGCCATCAAAGGCTTCGATATTTCGAGGACGTTCAATTTCCATGTCAAGTTCAGGCACAACAGCAGGAGATTGAGCATCCCTCGACTCTGGGACAGCTACGATTGTCACAGCAGGAGATGGTGAAACCCTCGGCTCCAGGAAAGCTTCATTTGTTGAAGTTGAAGCAGGAGATGCTGCAATTTTAGGATCTGGAAAAGTTTCCTCAGAGAAAATGAGATGGGGTTTTGTAGATATGAGGTCCTTGAAAATATCACAAAGATCCAAACACAACCCTGCATGCAGAAGCCCCAGTGCTTAGAAAAAATAATCCTTAAAATGGATGCCCAGCAGCAATAAAAAGATCAGCAAAGGGAAAGGCCCACTCACCGGTCAATGAAGGCTGGTGAAAAACTTGTTCCTTTCGTAAAGTGTTGTTTAACTTCCAGATACCCAAAGTAGAGCAAGGGGCATCCCTTTTCTTCCGCAATAAATCACTAGAATCTTCAAGAGATTTCTTCATAAGTCTACAAAATTTACATCCTTACATCAGTAAACTAGTAACAGAGAAAAAATCAATCCAAGGATTACATGACCAGCCATACTTGTTAGTCAACACAGTGGACTCATCAAAGAATTGTTTTCTCTTCTTCTTTCTTGCTTTTGGCTGCTTAACAGGTGGAGTTGATCGAATAATCCCTAGCCCAGGAGAAAAATCCATTGGCACACCTAGAAAGACAAATGCTCAGACTTGAAACAATCAGAGTCCACATATCCCATCAATACATCCAACAATGAGAAAAATGCACTCACTCAATGAAACATGTGCATCAAAAATCTCAGTAGCCTGTTGGGAAGCTGCAGAAGGTGGTGATTCTGAATGTTGCTGAAATGGTAAAGACTGCCCTCCAGACAATAAATTTTCATCCATGATTGGAGGGAAGGTTTCCTTCTCATTCATTGTTTGGTCTAAGGATCTGTTCTTTCCACCTAGGTCGTCCCCATGATCTGGAAATATTGGAGGAAGGTTTTCTAAGCCAAAACCATGAACAGAATCACGTAGTATCTCCCTCTCTGGAAGATCTTGGGGGATATTGGCATCGTTATCAAGCATCTCTGTCTGATTACTTGGACTCTCATCTTGAGATTCCACATCATGTGGATAACTTTGAGGGTTCTCGTCATTGCTAAGCCTCACGTTAAGTTCTTCCCTCTGATTACTTGGATCGGGATGTTGAAATCCATCATTACCATTCACCGGAGGTGAATGGAGAATGCTGTAAATTAGCAAGAAGAGCAATTATTACTTTAGATTCCATCATTAAAAAGAAAAGGCAGTGAAAGGACTTAAATGCACTCAGAAACATACCCCTCCATCAACCTGACATCAGAGTCAGGAAACACTTCTGGACGTGAGGAATCCATCATCATGAAATCCTAAACAGATCAGAAAACTACTGGTGGTGAAAAAATGCAATTGAAATACGACAGAATTTGGCCAACCCAAGATGAAAGCAATGAAAGTAAACATTAATGTAACAGAATAAAGGACTCTAACCTCATCAAAAGAAATAGCAACATAAGGGTCTCTTCCAATAGGAATTTGATCTGTCGCACAAAAATTTACACTTGTTTAGGCATTTATGAGTCGAGAGAACACACAATTAAAAAGGAAAAAGTGAAGCACGTTTATGACCTGTTAACGTAATCTCCTCTCGACTCTTGAGGTGATTATCTGGGGACCTGAGAACAAAAATTCAAAAGTGATTTATATGGAGGTTTACAGGTAGAGAAAAACGGTGAAAGAAAGAAGTTTCAAGAAACTTACCCCTCATCATAAATATCATTGTCCAAATCCAACGTATCGAGGTCAAACGTGTCTGGCAAAGTGATAGACTGAACCGGTGCCTGTCTAGCATCCTCCGGCAAATTGAGATCTATAGAAGCAAAGGCCTTTCTTAAGCCATTCAAAACAGCATTACAGTCCTGGAACAAATAATCCACTTTCTTCGAATATATCCGAACAACACCTAATAAAAGGTGGCCCGACATTCTGAGGGCAATGGGAACTTCCGGAAACATGATTCGATCTATAAAGAGACATTTGGATCACAAAAGAGTTAACCTTAAAACTGCGTCTACCATGCAACATTTGTAAGGAGGATAGGCATACCGTTGAAGTTAATAATTAACAAATCCAATATACAATCATTAGAAATTAAAACAAAAAATTAGAATTTATCAAATCATTTTATTACCAAATAACAATAAAAACTACACCTTTAAACCATTTTGAAGAAGTTCCGAAGCGATGAAGATGAAGTTTAGCACGGATTTAAAATTAAATAAACTTTGATCTGGCGGGTGTGTGTGAAAAAGTGAAAATGAAGAGTTGGGTTTACATACCGACGGTGGAGGGGATATCGGTGGAACTGTAGTGAGACTTTTTGAGGCGATGTTGAAGATGAGCGGCACACCACACCGTTCCCAGTGGCCCTTTCCGCGCCAAAAATGTTTGAGAGTAAAACATTGTTTGTTGTTGTGGTCACACCCTGGATCCGAGGTTCAACTCTTCAACCTGAAATTCACGATAATAAGAACGTAAATGAGTAATTCTATACATCAGCCTCTTCCACCGCACACCCCAACACGTGATTGTCAGGTTTATTTTTTCTTTTTCTTTTTTACTGAGCTTCTCCCCAAACAGCCGTATCTTCCCTCCGTGCGAACATCTCCATGTGAAGATTTTCTGTAAATCTCGCATCTCTATAAATCTCGTCTCTCTCAGGCTCGTCTATTATTTTCTTTTACTTTAGCGGATTCATGGGTTTGTGGGGGTGGTGTTTAGCAGGAGCGATACTTATTAAGATAAAACAACCAGATTGTATTTCTACCGATGAAACCACACAACATTACGAACCTGAGCATGGACATGCTTTTTCCTTGCTGCAGATAAACCCGATTGGTTGATGTGCTGTGATTTTGAGCCGCTCAAAGCATCCTTTCTCTGTAGGCCCTTAGAGGTTACTTGAGATTTTCCATCTGCTTTCTTATTTTGTAGATTCTTTGTAGCCATTGCTCCATGTGCAGTTAGAGAACTGGAGATAGGGTCACTGCTGTTTTATTCACTGACGAAGAACATGATTTTCTCGCCGAGTCTTTCTAGAGGTGGATGGCTTCGGGGGGGGGGGGGGGGGGCGCGGGGGGGGGGGGGGGG
>QEOT01006772.1:585305-620052 GCA_003123785.1 Pterocarya stenoptera
GAGAGAGAGAGAGAGAGAGAGAGAGAGAGAGAGAGCACTATCGAGTAGATCAGGTTCTCCTGCGCCACAGCCCAAGTTAAATTCGATTCTCAACATTCCCACTCAGCTCACCCTGCATCTCTCTCTCTCTTCTTGTTAAGACAAACTCCTCCAGTAGTTGCACCTAGGCGAGGTCGAATAATTGACTTTAGTTCATGCAAAAAATGGACGGAGGTGATATCTTTTTGAAAGGATATTAATCCCAGATCTCAAGTAGGGAAGAAAAGATAAATATATTAAACTTTATAGCTCCGTATGTACCTGTGGTATAGGCGTACAGCTCGAGCGATCATAAAGAATCACACAGATGATGAGAACATTTAAAAAAATAAAAACGTAAAAGCCTAAAAGAGAGCTCATGAGAATGTTTGTAAAATCACCACACTTTGGTGGAGTCCGAATGTCATATATATATATATATATAAGTGCTGCTATACAATTGATAAGGAAAGAATCACAAAGAATAACAAACGGATTACAATCGGATTACAAGCCTACAATTAACGGTCAACTATAACAAGTTAGGAAGGATGGCTAAGAACAGGAGAAGATTGAGGAATCCTTAACACCCCCCCGCAAGCTAAGCATGGGATTAGAGGACACACGTAGCTTGGATCGAAAGAACGTGAAGAGAGGTCGTGAGACACTCTTAGTAAAAACATCAGCAACCTGAAGTGTGGTAGGAATATGTTGAGTGCGAATCCGACCAACAACCATAAGTTCTCGAAGAAAATGATAGTCCAGATCAATATGCTTAGAGCGCTTGTGAGAGACTAGGTTGGAGCTTAAGAAAATGGCACTCTTATTGTCACACAGAAGAAGAGGACGAGCTGAAATGGAGACATGTAGGTCACAGAGGAGGTCGTCTAACCATAGAACTTCAACAGTAGTGGAAGCCAAGGCACGATATTCAAATTCACAGCTGGAGTGAGAGACCGTGGGTTGCTTTTTGGCGCTCCAAGAGACAAGATTATCACCCAAATAGATAGAGTAGCCAGAAGTAGAACGCCGAGTGTCAGGATAGCCGGCCCAATTAGCATCAGAATAGGCAGTAATGCTAGCAGAAGAGGAGGCAGTGAAGGATAAACCAAAGTGGAGAGTGCCCTTAACATAACGAAGGATGCGCTTCACAGCCTGAAAATGTTCATCAGTGGGAGCATGCACATATTGACTAACAGAATTGAACGAGTGAGCAAGATCAGGGCGAGTGATAGTTAGATATTGCAGTGCACCAACAAGAGAACGATAAAGAGTGACATCTTCACACGGAGAACTAGTAGAGGAGAGGAGCTGGGCAACAACCATAGGAGTTGTGACAAGTTTGCAGTCAAGTAGCTGAGCATGGGCAAGAATATCACGTGCATACTTGGTTTGGCTGAGGAAAAGACCTTCAGAGGTGAGAGTGACTTCGAGACCAAGGAAATAGCTAAGGGATCCCAAATCCTTGGTGGCAAATTCGGAGTGAAGTTGCCGAATGAAGCTGCTAAGGAATGACACATTATTGCTAGTGAGAATAATGTCATCAACATACAATAAGAGATAAATAATGTGCCACTGGCGATGAAGAATGAACAAAGAGGTATCTGCACGACTACAAGTAAACCCAAGCTTTAAAAGGAACGAGCTAAAGCGTTGGAACCAAGCTCGCAGAGCCTGCTTGAGACCATAAAGCGCCTTCTTGAGTTTGCATACATGATGAGGGAATCGGGGATCAACATATCCAGGAGGTTGCTCCATATAAACATGCTCCTGCAAGATGCCATTAAGAAAAGTATTTTTTACATCAAGTTGACGAAGGGGCCAACCATAAGTAACGGAGAAAGAGAGCACAACACGAACAGTGGAGGCTTTGACCACCAGACTTAAGGTATCTGTGTAATCAAGGCCAGGAAGCTGAGTGTAGCCATTGGCAACAAGACGGGCCTTGAGGGGATCAATAGAGCCATCAGATAGGTACTTGGTGCGAAAGACCCATTTAGAACCCACAATGTTCGTTTTGGGAGGCCGAGGAACAAGATCCCAAGTGCAGTTGTCACGAAGAGCTTTGACCTCTTCATCCATAACAGCGAGCCATGCAGGATTTTTAGCAGCAGATTTGAACCCACGAGGCTCAGATGTGGTAAGAAGAGCATGTAGGAGCCCTGAGACATGATGACTGAGGTAAGTGGGGTATCGCGGCCGGAAAATGCCTACCTTAGCTCGAGTGACCATCGGGTGAAAGGACGAAGCACGAGAAACTGGAGCATCAGACTACGGTGGAACTTGTGCTGGGGAGTCATGAGCAAGAGACTTAGTAGATACCTGCATAGGCTCAGAGAAAGAGTCAGGACAAAGACGACATGCATGAGACCCAGACTGAGAATGCGGATCAGATAGAGTTGTGGGGGGCATGGGGGTAGGGGTAGGTCATGGGTTTGTATGGGTTCCATAAAACGGGAGAAATCTAAGGATGCGGGAGGCTGGGCGATAGAGGTTGGTAGTAAGGGAAAATTTTTTTCATCAAATTTGGCATGGTGAGTGACATAGATTTTGGAGTTGAGGGGATCCAGACAGCGGAAGCCTTTATAGGAAGGACTGTAGCCTAAAAAGAGACAAGGAATGCTACGAGGAGAAAATTTGTTAGCGGCATAGTCACGTAAACAAGGATAAACTTTGCAACTAAATGGATGAAAGTTGGTGTGGAGTGGAGGTTTACCGTGTAAAATTTCAAAGGGAGAAATTCCTCCAAGCAGTGGGGCAGGCAACCCGTTAATGATATAAGTCGCGGTACTAAAGGCGTCAACCCAATAGCAAGTGGGTACGCGTGAATGAAATAAGAGCACAAGGCCCATTTCAATCACGTGGCGATGCTTGCGTTCAGCGCGTCCATTTTGGGAAGGAGTGTAGGGACAAGACATTTGGTGATGAATGCCTAAGGAGCGGAGTTGAGATCGAAAACGATTGCTACAAAACTCAGCACCACCATCACTCTGGAAAATTTTTATTTTGCAAGAAAATTGATTTTCCACAAAAGACTGAAATTGAAGAAAAATTTCAATAAAATCAGATTTAAATTTCATAGGATAAAGCCATATAAAGCGAGAGTGATCATCGTCAAATATGACATAATAAGAAAAACCCATTTTAGATTTAACTGGGGCCGGTCCCCATATGTCACAATGAATAAGGCCCAAAATTGAGGTGGACCAAGTAGTAAGAGTGGAGAATGGAAGCTTATGGCTTTTCGCAAATTGACATGTAGTGTAGATAGCAGGGTTAGGCAAAATTGAAGTAAGAGATAACTATCCTTTTTTATTTAATAATGAAATGATAGAATGATTAACATGACCTAGACGCGCATGCCATAGGTCATACGAAGTCGTAAGAGCAGATTTATTAAGGACAGAAATAAAAGCATCATTGCCACGCTCTAGTACATAGAGACCGCCATCACATCTTCCAGTTGCCACCACCTTTCTTGTGATCTTGTTCTGAATAACAAAAGAAGAATTAGTGAACGTGACTTGAAGAGGAAAGTCAGAAGTCTACTTACTAATGGAGAGAAGATTTTTGGTGAGATGAGGAACTAATAAAACATCAAGCAATTTTAAGTTGGGAGAAGGGTTAGAGGTACCCATGTGGGTGATGGGCAAAGACTCCCCATTGCCCACAACAACTTTATCCTTACCAACATATTGCTCAGAAGTGTCGAGTGCAGTCGAGTCCGATGTCATGTGAGCGGAGGCACCCGTATCAAGATACAAGTCGGAACTCGACAACTCTTTTGCAAGAGAACAATTCTACTGGAAAGCTTCAGCAAGCTGGGCTGATTGTTCCGCACGATCATAACGCTTGCGGCAGTGATCGGCTGTATGGTCCTCTGTTTTGCAGATTTGGCAGCGAGGAGTGTAGGGGCGACGGGAGCGGTTGTTGCTGGAGGAGTGGCCACCAGATGAGGAGCTTCTCGTGTTGCCATTAGAGCCACCTTTGGAGTGCCAATTGCCTGTGGAGCGAGACTGTGCGTCATGACTAGAGGAACGGTTTGCCATGAAAGCTGCAGGTGAAACAGAGTGAGTTTCAAGAGATTTTTGAAACAGATCATAGCTTTCGGCCAGAGGAACCAAATCATGGAAGGAGGGTAGTGGCGTGAGAGCCATCTACATAGAGGAGAAGCTAGTGAACTCAGTGTCGAGAGCACGAAGAAACCAATGGGACTTATCGAGTTCATTAACCAGACATCCAATAGCCATTAACTGATCAAAAAGACCTTTGAATGCACGGGCAAACTCAGCAATAGATCGGTTTCCCTTCTTCATAAGCTGCAGTTCATCCTTCAAACGTAACTCATGAGTTTTGGAGCCATGGCTGAAGGCATGTTCGAGTGCAACCCAGACATCCCGAGAGGTCGCGTGGCCAACAGCAGCTGCCATGGCTTCTTCAGAGAGGGACGACAGCAACAGGCTAAGGATCTTCTGATCCTTGAGTTTCCATTCAAGAAACTTGGGGTTGGGCAGGGAAGTGCCGTCGGTGGTGTTAGCTAGGGTTTCGGATCGTTTGGTGAAGGAACGATCAACGAAACTGAGACAATCCTGGCATTGAAGCAGGGGCATAAGTTGGCTTTTCCAGAGCAAATAGTTGGTTGCCGAGAGCTTGATAGTGAGCATGTGAACCATGGTATTGAAAGAGAGAGGTTCGGCCATGAAAAAGGAAGAAAGGAAAAAGAGAAAAAAAATATCGGAAGTGATTCCTATAGGGCTCTTGATACCATGAGAATGTTTGTAAAATCACCACACTTTGGTGGAGTCCGAATGTCATATATATATACAAGTGCTGCTATACAATTGATAAGGAAAGAATCACAAAGAATAACAAACGGATTACAATCGGATTACTAGCCTATAATTAAGGGTCAACTATAACAAGTTAGGAAGGATGGCTAAGAATCAGGAGAAGATTATGAGGAATCCTTAACAGCTCATGCATTACCTCTCTTAAGCTACAGAACTACGATACACAACATTCTGAGCTGATGATCAGTCTCCATTTTATTTGCACCATAATAGAAATAAATGTAGGTTTGGTTTCGCTTCACTTACTCATTGGACCCCTCAATTTTGACCAATTCAATTTCAACTTGAAGGGGTACTGCTGCTTCTTTCTAGTTCTTCTTAACGTTGGAACGTGTAGCCTATGATAAGGATAGGGATGTATTGGAGAGTGATAAAGCCAGCGGAGAATGCTCTGGAACACGTCCAAAACCATTCCAAACCAACGAGACGTGACGATGAGTATGGGAAAGATGACCCAGAAGAGTGATGGTGCGAAAATGAGCGAGCCCAACATGGAAACAGTCAGTGGAAGAGGGAAATCTCCCAGCCGCAATCAGATTGGCTCCAGAGTGAGAATGAAGGGGAGCTTCACAGATATGAAGAGGAAGAGCAACGTGAGAGAGGCATGAAAGATGAGAAAAGGGTGATGATAGAGGATGTCAAATGTCAAGATGACACGTTCTCGAGGCCAAGGTTTGTCTTGGGACAAGAGGATCATAAGACAGAGGCTTAGGAATGGTGGAGCTAGATACCAGAAATCCACGAGGTACCTCATTCTTCTATGCTATCAAAGAAAATTTAGGAATAGAACCAGATACTGCAAGAAAGATCAGTTAAACATTACAACTCGGAGGGGAAATGACGTGCCTATAAAGGGATTGAAAAGACCGAATGGAGTAGTGCTATATATATTGCAGTCCCAGTATATATTAGAAGGCAGAGACGGGAAATGAGAAGAAGTGTATAAAGGGAAAGAAAAGACCGAATGTTCGGAAGTTTCCTTGGTCTATACCCGCAACAAATTCACTATAAGATTTTCCACAGCTATTCTTGTGGCCGCTAGCCACTAGCCGTCAAGTTCCAAGGAAACTAGGATATTGGTACCAAGTGTCGTTTTTACTAATCCAACTATCGTTTTCACCCATCCACCTTACGATTACTTGCAACCAAAGAGTAGAAAGTTTGGAGGTTCAAGGGAATGCCTCCGATGTCTAAGTTAGTAACTTTTTTAGCTAATAACAACAAACAATTTGATCCCTTTACTTATCTAGGTTTTTCCTTTATATAGAGCTCCATGAGTTATCTTTATTCCCTTATCGGATAATAGTTATCCTTTATTTGAATTCAAATTTAGAGATGAGGATTTATCTTTTAACAAATTTGAATAATAACCTCTTTTATCTTGTGCCATAGACTAGATAGTTATCTAGTTGGTATTGGCTATGGCCTGGGTTTTCTCGGTATGGGGTCGGGCTTCTCTGTAATGATATAGACTTTGGTCTAAACTAATGGCCCAGGTCCACCTTAGGGGCTAATCGATCTGGATGCCCCTCCAGTTATCTCGTGAAGTCTCATTGCGCATGGCGTGATGAGACTTTATTCTAGGTGTCATTTCTTTCTTCGAGGCGTGTTAGTACGCCATTTCGTTTCCTCCCCTCAGGCACGTCAATCGTCACTTCCTCTTTAATGCTCAGTCACTTCCTATGTAATGCTCGCTTTCCCTCCTCTTTTGGTTTTCTATCTTATTCTCGTTTCTTGCCTTCTTCTTCTTTCCGAGGTCTTGCATTTCCCTCCTATGAGTTCTTGCATTTCTCTTTTCTTTTCTTGCGACTTCCTTCAACCTTCCATGGCTTTCTCTTCTTCAAAGGGTAAGGCAATGGTTGCTACTCCGGACTCTTCTCCACCCCGCGACTCTTTTCCCCGAATCGTTGTTGCTCCCCCGGCTTTCATTTTTGTGGGTTCTCGCTGGTCTTCAACTATTACTTCACGCGAACTGGAAAATGCTCAAAACAACTTCAATATTCCTGATTTTGTTGACTTGAAAGTTACTACTCCCAATCAAAAAGCCATCAATGCCAAATGTATGGTTGTCTCTGTTGCCCTCTATTTCGCTATGTTCACCATAGGGCTTTGATTGCCCTTCGTTCGCCCGGTTCGTGACGTGTTAGACGTCCTAGGGCTTACTCCAGCTTAGTTGGTGCCCAATGCTTGGAGAATGTTGATGGCCTTCTGCGTTTTGTGGCGACGGGTCCTGGAACTTCTGGGCGACGAATACCCTAACTTAACAGCCCGTGAATTTTTCTCTATTCATGGTTTTAGGCGTTTTTATGGGAAACTTTGTAGTTTTAGGACCCGTTAGGCCTTGGTTGATTTAGAATCTAAGTATTTGCATGTGAATGATTGGACTAACAAAAGTTTCTTTGTGACTGGCTCTGGTTGGGAATTTCCTGCCGATGAAATTGATAATAAAAATTTTTCTATAAGGGCATGCTGGTCTCCTGTTCCCGACAGGGATGACTATGAAGTGATTCTTTGCCCCCATGAGGAGCCCGTGTTAGGCTAGTGAAATCCTGGGCTTAGGCTCATTCCAAATTGTGCCTCGTGGATATGCTTTTATCCCCAAGTAATATTGATAACTTCTTGATGGTCCCCAACCGGGCCCACGTTTCAGGGCATGACTTTTTGGGTGCTCCCCCTCCAGCGGGTGATTTGGGAAAGAAGAAACGTCCTGGCGTGGGCGGGAAGAAACAGAAAAATGTTAAAAAGGCTCGTATCTCGCCTCGTTCGGATGAGTCTTTTTCATCCAAAGGTGGTTCTTTACTTCCCTTGCCGCCGGGCGAAGGTGTAAAATTGGTATCTCCCCCTAAAAAATGAAGTAGGGCATCACTTCCAACCGTTGGTGATGTTAAGTTGAGTTATTCTCGGGGGTTTCCAAGTAAAACCATATCCCAGGAAGGTGGGAGCACCAAGTTGGTCGTTTCTAGGGAGGAACCGAGTGTTATGGCCGCCTTTGTGGATTCACCACCTCTTTCTCTGGCTGATGTCATGTCTTTTGCTGAGGAAGATCTAGAAGAGCTAATCGCCGCGGAGGTGGCTACCGAAGTTATTGCTCAACCCTCGACGGCTCCAACTGAAGGTTTGTTGCAGCTAGGTATTGATACTCCAATGGAAGAGGACATTCTTATTTTGAATCCGAACCTTCTTATAGTGCATCCTTCTACTTCTGTGAGCTTCCCACCCTTTGAGGCTTCTATGCCTCTACTAATTTTGCCCTCGCCACTCGTTTCTGTGGCCTCTATTGTTCTTTCGAAACTTCCTCGATTGGAGGAGGGCGAGGAAAGGAATGTTGAAGAATTAGATGCAGCGTCTATTTCTCCTCTTGCTTCGACGACTTTGAGTGGGGTTACTCCTGACTTGCCCTTTGTGTTTCCAGCCCTCTCCAACGTCAGTTCCAGTAGGATTTCAATTCCTTCGCCACCGTCAGTATCTGTCCTTTGGGAAGTGGTGAGCCATCTTTGACAGCTCCTGAGGAGAATCTCGGGAAGCTCTACCTCACTAGGATGAAACTAGTGAGATGGAGGGGTCCAAAAACTGCTCAGGTCCTCCTGCTAATCCATTTGTTGGTGCTCCCTTATTTATTCTGACTGAAATTGCTCTTCCTCAAGAGGATCTTATTACTGCATCCTCGTTGACCATCAACCCAAGAAGTCCCTCAAACTCTCATCCGTTAATTTTCCTGGCATCCTTACACACTGGCCGAGCAGTGGCCATCGATGCGTTTGTTCAACAGCTTTGCATTGTCTTTGTGCCGATATTGCTCGTTCTCCTTTTACTTAGTGTTATGGTCATTAGTTTTGAAGAACGTATTTTAAATTCGTTCCTCCCTTTCTCTCTCCTTTTATTTTTTTAGGGAGTTGATCGCTTGGCTGCTGACTTGGCGGATGATAGGCTACTGACTTAGGGGGATGATAGGCTACATCTGGAGGATGAGAAGAACCAATTGTCCGATAAGTTGGCTCAGCTTGATGCTCGTTCCCATTCATCCGATGGCGAGTTGGTTACCTTTCATGCCCAAGTTGCTTCCTCCAAGAGGAGTTGGCGACTTCAGTTGCGGATGCTGACCACTACTGTCAAGAGGTGGTAGCAATCAGGAAGGAACGAAATGACCTTGCCACTCGCCTGAAACAAGCAGAGGGAGTTGTACAGAGAGGGACAACTTAATTACTCAAGCAGAGGCTTTTAAGAAGGAAGGAGACGAGTTGGTTGTTCAGGTGGAGCGTGCCTTGAAAGAGTGGGATGGCTTTGCCGCTAGCTTTGATCGTGCGAAGTTAGAGATTAAAGGATTAGCCAAGTCCAAGTCTGCTATGCTTCTAGCCTGGCCTCTCTTGGAAACGAACATAAAGAGCTACTCATAAAGCTGGATGCGGCCAAGGGGATGAAAATTGAAGCTGAGAAAAACTTGGCCGAGGTGAAGAGCCTTCTCAGAGACAACGATCGTCAATATCTTGAGCTTGACGAAGTTGTTAAATCTTCCAGGAAAAAGATTTCTATCCTGGAAAGTCGATTGGCCAAGTTGGGCCCTGCCTTGGATGGTTCTCAGAATGACCTTAACCGGGTTCTTCCCCAGTTGGCTGCCGCCCCCAGGATTTGTTTACGAGCCTGGGGTATAGGTTTTAAGCTGAGCGTTAAACAGCTTTGTGAGCTTCTCTTTTGGGAGCCCACCACAAATCTACAGACTTTGGATTGGAAGTCTATTCGGGCTAGTGAGGTTGTCCTTCATTTTTGTGACTCCCTCTGTCGAGTCAAGATGCCTGACGCTTTTCGTTGCTGATCTTGATTTTATCTTGCATCCCCATCGCGATTTGTTTTTGATTTATTATTTTGACGTTTTGTACGTAATCGAACTTTGTAGGCCGCTTTGAGGCCCTTTGAACTTTGCTTGTTGATTGTAGAAGTTCTCTTTTTGATTTTTTTTTTTTTTTTTGGTTGTTACTTGGTAACCTGCATCATGATATTAGCATATGTTATTCATACGTTAAGTATTAGCTTTACGTCGTTCACAATTTTGTCCCTCGAATGTGCCAAGTGTTGTTTTTACTAATCCAAGTGTTGTGGACATGTTTCACTACCACCACCTTACGATCACTTGCAACCAAAGAGTAGAAAATTTGGGGGTTCAAGGGAATGCCTCCAATACCTAAGTCAGTAACTTTTTTAGCTAATAATAACAAACAGTTCGATCCTTTTACTTACCTGGATTTTTCCTTTATATAGAGCTTCATGAGTTATCTTTATTCCCTTATCAGATAATGGTTCCTTTATTTGAATTCAAATTTATAGACAAGGATTCATCTTTTAGCAAATTTGAAGGAGAACCTCTTTTATCTTTTGCCACCGACTAGATAGTTATCCAATTGGTATTGGCTATGGCCTGAGTTCCCTCAGTAATGGGCCAGGCTTCTCAATAATGATATAGACTTTAGTTTGAAGGGCCCAGGTCCACCTTAGGGGCTAACCGGTCGGCATGTCCTCTCCACCAACCCTTATGAAACGTCACTTATAGGCGTACTCATGGAAGAGTAATTCTACATATAACTGTGCAGTACGTAAGCGTTATGTAATTGTTTTGAAAAAGAGTGAGATCTACAATTAAAAAATTAATTATTTTTAATGTGGATCCCATATTTTATTTACTTTTTTTTAAAATGATTACGCAACAGTTGTACAATTAACAGTTACAAATATCTTTTTTTCGAAATTAAGATTTTGTTGGTATGACTTTTCTTCGGAGAATAACTTGTCGGCCTCTTATTTTATTCTATTAGTAAAACGGAATTTGAAACTTTGATGTCCCTTAATTCTATCATCGTTGAATAAAATCATAAAAATGGCACAAAACTTATTCCATACAAATTTAAATTAGGTAAAAGGGTTTGACTTTGATCTATCTCACTTCTCAACCTTTAGGTCCGACGGTAAATAATCTGTAAAAATAATAAAAAAGTTTTAAAATATTAAAAATCTTTAAGTTCGATATATTAAAATAGGGTTACAATCATGGATGTATATATACAATCATGAACTTAAAAATCCTTGAAGTTCGATATACATTCTTTTCTGTTTCATACATTTTCATTTTTTTAAAATATTATAAAATAATCTGACGTGGCACTGCCATGTGATCAGCTGGTTCCGCGCGGAACCGCCGCTGGCGGTTGTATGTAGTAGTATTGTATGATTAGCCACATCTTCCCTTAAAGGCTCGAAAATGGCAAATAAACTATGGAAGATTTATCAATTAAGAAGCGACCACTTTTCTTTTCTTGATATCAATTTATTAACATCATGTCATGTTTCTTCTAAATTTTGCTGCTACTTTTTTCAATGATAACTAACTTTTAGTCTAAAAATAAAACTAATACAAGTATTTATACGTGTATTTGTATTTTATTTTATACTTTACATTTCATTTGTATTTACCTTACATTTCCTTTGTATTTACGTACTTTAGGCTGTTTTATATTTAGCTCTTAGTATAAGTACTTGTATTAGTTTTATTTTTACTCACTTGGACATTTGGGCAGTTTCGGTATTCATCAATACAAGAACCTTGTAGTTTCTCATTCTTGATAAAATCCTAGGCCGTTTGAGCCAGGTTACAATATATATGTCCCCTTTATATCAAGAAAAATAGAGTTTAATGCCACCTTAAGTATTTGATCTCTTTCTAAAAGACAAATTAGGTGACACTGAAATTACATGAAAAAAGTGATAAAAAGTCCTTCCTGGCCCTTTGTTATCTCCAACCCTTTCCTTTGAACATGATGTCCTCTTATATATCTTATTATATTAGTGAAAACAATGACATTAAAATATTGAATTTATCATTTTTGCCTCCTTTTTTAAAATAATAATTTACGTTTAGCGAGCCCTATGATCAGGATTCAGGATCATTAGACAGAGGCTTATGCAAGGCGGAACCAAATATGACTAGGCCGCGCGAGCGCAACTCATTCTTCTAGCGTACGTTCTCATTAAAATAGGAAATTCGGTAATGCTCGTAGACATGCAGGGAAGCAAGAAGGTGGGTTCCTTTTTTTCTTTCTTTATAATTCATTTTAAATATTTTCTCTAACCATTATTAAATTTGTAATACTTAATTTTAAATATTTCAATATTTCTAGCTCATATATTAATGTGATTACAATATTATCATTTTGTTGTCAAAATGACATTAATGACCCAATAAAGAATTTTTTAAAAAAATGTAAAAAATAATTATCCTATGTTTTGTTAACTTTTAATCCTTTTTTTCATATTTTGCGAAGACGTTGTTTTGAGATTATTTTTTATTAAAATAAATTATTCTAATAATATTATAACTTTTTCATACTATGTAAATAAAAGTGTAAATGTGAGAAATATAAAAAATAAAAAATATTTACATAGATGAATAGTGCATATTAAAGATCGAGAATCACTTTAGCAGTCATATGGATTTTGCACTGATTTTACATAAGGATGGAGACTTTATTTTAATTATTTGACATAAAAACACATAACAGGTAAGACATTGTCAGTGCATTTAGAAAAGGGAAATGCATGCTTTCCACATAACCTTTTATATTAAAGTCACATCTATCCTCAAAGGCTTGAAATTAGGGATGAACTCTNGCATCATGTCATGTTTCTTCTAAATTTTGCTGCTACTTTTTTCAATGATAACTAACTTTTAGTCTAAAATTATTTCATTTCAATTGAAATTAAATTTTTCATCTTATATTTATTCATTTTTTAAATTTTTTTTTTTTTGGCCGATCATAAAATTAAGATGGAGATTCTAAAGAAAATATTTAGATAAATAGTAATCCGCGCTGGCCGATCGAGCAACTTCTTTCGGTCACAAAAAATCTGTCCCGCCTCTCAACATTGAAATTTATTTGGATGTAATAAAATAGTTTTTTTTATACGTGTATTTGTATTTTATTTTGTACTTTACATTTCATTTGTATTTACTTTACATTTCCTTTGTATTTACGTACTTTAGGCTGTTTTATATTTAGCTCTTAGTATAAATACTTGTATTAGTTTTATTTTTACTCACTTGGGCATTTGGGCAGTTTCAGTATTCATCAATACATGAAGAACCTTCTAGTTTCCCATTCTTGATATGGTATCAAACGTTTTCTAGGGTTTGCCTTTTCTCTTCTCCCTCGTGGCGATGGCTGTTCCAAATTCTTCTTCTTCTTGATCTCAAGATGCTGCGAGTCCCTTCTTCATCCCATTGATAACTCTGGCGTTGTTTTATTTAGCTCTTAGTATAAATACTTGTATTAGTTTTATTTTTACTCACTTGGACATTTGGGCAGTTTCGGTATTCATCAATACAAGAACCTTGTAGTTTCTCATTCTTGATAAAATCCTAGGCCGTTTGAGCCAGGTTACAATATATATGTCCCCTTTATATCAAGAAAAATAGAGTTTAATGCCACCTTAAGTATTTGATCTCTTTCTAAAAGACAAATTAGGTGACACTGAAATTACATGAAAAAAGTGATAAAAAGTCCTTCCTGGCCCTTTGTTATCTCCAACCCTTTCCTTTGAACATGATGTCCTCTTATATATCTTATTATATTAGTGAAAACAATGACATTAAAATATTGAATTTATCATTTTTGTCTCCTTATTTAAAATAATAATTTACGTTTAGCGAGCCCTATGATCAGGATTCAGGATCATAAGACAAGAGGCTTATGCAAGGCGGAACCAAATATGACTAGGCCGCGCGAGCGCAACTCATTCTTCTAGCGTACGTTCTCATTAAAATAGGAAATTCGGTAATGCTCGTAGACATGCAGGGAAGCAAGAAGGTGGGTTCCTTTTTTTCTTTCTTTATAATTCATTTTAAATATTTTCTCTAACCATTATTAAATTTGTAATACTTAATTTTAAATATTTCAATATTTCTAGCTCATATATTAATGTGATTACAATATCATTTTGTTGTCAAAATGACATTAATGACCCAATAAAGAATTTTAAAAAAATGTAAAAAATAATTATCCTATGTTTTGTTAACTTTTAATCATTTTTTTTTCATATTTTGCAAAGACGTTCTTTTGAGATTATTTTTTATTAAAATAAATTATTCTAATAATATTATAACTTTTTCATATTATGTAAATAAAAGTGTAAATGTGAGAAATATAAAAAATAAAAAATATTTACATAGATGAATAGTGCATATTAAAGATCGAGAATCACTTTAGCAGTCATATGGATTTTGCACTGATTTTACATAAGGATGGAGACTTTATTTTAATTATTTGACATAAAAACACATAACAGGCAAGACATTGTCAGTGCATTTAGAAAAGGGAAATGCATGCTTTCCACATAACCTTTTATATTAAAGTCACATCTATCCTCAAAGGCTTGAAATTAGGGATGAACTCTTTGCTACCGCTGGGAGCTCCCGTTAGGCTTCCTTTAGTGATTTTGAGATTTATTTATTTTTATTTTAAAAAAATTACTTATTTGCGATCAGTTATTTCCAGTTAAAATGAGTCTGTTTTCATCGTAAATAATTTTTTTTATCACAAAAAAATAGTTACGAATATCAGTTTTTCTTGTAGTGCTTGTACTTTTATATGTATTTTTTTAACACATTTTAATATTTTTTTAAAAATAAAAAAAAATCATAATATTATTAAAAAACACTTACTTAATCATTAAGTAAAAAATAATAATAAAAGAAAAAAAAATCAGAGGTAAAAACTAGCAGTAGAAACAAATAGTAAGAGTAATATTTTCCTTTTCTTTTTCTTTTAAATTTTGCCTTTTCAATGATAACTAAGTTTTAGTCTAAAATTATTTCATTCCAATTAAAATTAAAATTTCCATCTTATTTTTGTTTTATATTTTATTCATTTTTTAGAAATTTAAGCCCTGTAATGCATCAAATTCTACTAACAATTGTATTTTGCTTTTGTTTAGATAGTCCGTACATTTCTCATTAATTGAATAAGAAACGTCGCACTTCATTTTTTAATTTGCGCGCTTTTGTTATTCGAAGAGAGAAATAGAGATCAGGTGACACTAAACACCATTTTTCTAATGTAATAAATTAATAAGAGAGATATATATATATATATATGTATAAATGGGAGTCCCTACATGAGATGAATAATTCTATTAAACAAACGAATTCTTGCAGGGTGAGTATAGGCCCCGTCATCTTTGATCAATATGCCCTCTTATTTGTGAAGATGCTTTGAATCAATTAGCAATATCTTAGTTTTTTACTAAAAAAAAGATCGAATCCCCCTGCTCGTATAGCAGGAGACGGCTCAAGGGAATTCTAGCTCGCAAGAGTAGCTGTCTATCACCTTGTTAGGAGATCATTGTACAGTCAACTTTTTCAAATATACAAGTATTTTTTAATTATTATAAAATAATGTATTTATACTATAATATAAATAGACTAATGTTTTAAAATAATGTATTTATACCAAGCATCTCTCTGTGATCTATCTCTCTCTTCTTGTTAAAATCCAGCTGGACATATGCGCAGTCTTGACTGTAGTTCTTGCAAAAAATGGACGGAAGTGATCTTTTTGAAAGGATCTCAAGTAGGGAAAAAAAGAAAAATACATAAAACTTTATATATGTTAATCCCAGATCTCAAGTAGGGAAGAAAAGATAAATATATAAAACTTTATATACAGCGAGCGCTCATAGAGAACCACACAGATGAGAAGATTTAAAAAACAAAAACGTAAAAGCCTGAAGGAGAGCTCATGCACTGCCTCTCTTAAGCTACAGAACTAAGATACACAACATTCTGGGCTGATGATCAGTCTCCATTTTATCTGCACCATAATATAAATAAACGTAGGTTTGGTTTCGCTTCACTTACTCATTGGATCCCTCAATTTCGACCACTTCAATTTCAACTTGAGGGGGTACTGCTGCTTCTAGTTCTTCTTGACGTTGGAACGTGAAGCCTATGATAAGGATAGGGATGTATTGGAGAGTATGATAAAGCCAGCAGAGAAAGCTCTTGAACACGTCCAAAACCATTCCAAACCAACGAGACGTGACGATGAGTATAGGAAAGACGAGCCAGAAGAGTGTTGGAGGAAAAATGAGCGAGGCTAGCATGGATACAGTCAATGGAAGAGAGAAGTCTCCCACCTGCAAGCGGATTGGCTCCAGAGTGAGAGTGAAGGGAAGCTTCACAGATATAAAGAGGAAGAGCAACGTGAGAGAGGATTGAAAGATGGGAAAAAGGGGATGATACAGGATGTCAAATGTCAAGATGACATGATCTCGAGGCCCGGGTTTGTCTTGGGACAAGAGGATCATAAGACACAGGCTTAGGAATGGAGGAACCAGGTACCGGAAATCCACGAGGTACCTCATTCTTTTATGCTCCGGAACTCTAGCAGTGGTAGTTATGCATAGTCCTCTGAAAAGGCTGTTATATTGCAGTGTCAGAATTTCTGAAAAACAAATAATTGTCCAAGACCCTTGTTTGATAAATTATCCCAATGTAATATATA
This sequence comes from Pterocarya stenoptera, assembly GCA_003123785.1. Lineage (NCBI taxonomy): Eukaryota > Viridiplantae > Streptophyta > Magnoliopsida > Fagales > Juglandaceae > Pterocarya > Pterocarya stenoptera. Next base: position 601,717 of record QEOT01006772.1, read on the forward strand.
TATTTCAAGGCGGAGACTTTTCTCCCTGATCTAGCGGTGCTTGTTCCATATAGTCCTCTGAAAAGACTATTGCAGTGTCAGTTTCTGAAAAATAGATAACTGCCCCGCGTATGAAAACCTTCGATTGATAAATTGTACCAATGTAAAATGCTAGGAACACGTTCGGAAGTATTCTCATCTTGGCTTACTAGGTAGCAAGGCCACATGGCCTTTAAATCTTTTTTTTTTTTTATTCTTTTTTTCTATCCGTGTGGGCTCTCCCTAACCTTTTTTTTTTTTTTTTTTCTTGTATCTTCTTCGTTTTCTTTCTCTCACTCCCCTCCGTCCCGCCGTTTCACCCGGTTTTTTTGTAGAAATAAAATATTGAGAATATTTCTCAGGATCTTCAAATCTCCTTTATGCAGTTTTTTATGGATTTAATGCAAGGGAGTCCGATTTGGACTCCCTCTTTTTTTCTTTTTTCTTCTTTTTTTTTTATATTTTTTTTATTTAGTAATTAAAAAAATATTATTTAATAATTTTCTGAAAATTTTCTTTTTTAAAAATATTTAAAAGCGTTAAAAATAATGTAAATTTTTTTTAAAGATTTATTTACTTTTTTACATTATTTTTCTAACACTTTTAAATATTTTTTAAAAAAAATTATAATATTAGTAAACAATATTTTCTTAATCACTAAGTTAAAAAAAAAAAAAAACCTAAAAACAAAATAAAAAGAAAACTGAAAAAAAAACGGGAGCCCAAATTGGGTTCCTAGCATTTCTCATATATATATATATATAGACACACGTCATTTCCTTGTCATTTCCGTTCTCCGCCTTGAAATATATATATATATATATATAAAAGTAGTGTTATTATTCCTTTTCAATTTGTCTACTTGGTGTGTCACCAGTGCAAATTACACATTTTCTTTTTACTTTTTATTTCAAATAGTTTTTAAATATGTTTAAAAAATAAAACAATATATCAATACATTAATAATCAATTTCTAAATTATTAAGATTTTTTTTTAAAAAAATAAATATTTTACAGGTTAAGGAGGCGTAATATATATATGTAAAGGACGTATCTCACTTCTAGTCTGCACCGTCAACTTGCACAAGGATCAAAGTGTGGTCGGCTTTGTTTGCCTGGGAACACTCCGATGCTTAAGTTAGTAAGAGTTTCAAAATAATTCAAAAATCAAAGAAAACGAAAAAAATCATCCTCCCCTTGTTATTGAGGGTTACCTGGTATATATAGGATCATGTTATGATGTTTATCTGATGCAGAATTTATCGGTGCATGAAGCCGAACTTTTTGGATGTACTTTCTTGGCTGAACTGGTCACGTATCCGCATGAGATCTCTATTTTTCTGTAAGAGCTTATACGTAGATGTTTGACCTAGTCGGACCCTAGATATTCCAGCTTCTTTTGTTCAACTAAGGGCCCTTTATATTGGGCTCCTTTTTATCTGGGCTTGTTTATCCAGAATCGACCTTTTACTATTATAGGCCATCCAGCTACCCTGCTAATTCTCTTCGCCTTATGGCGTAGGGAATTAAATATATGTTGAGGTAATGTTTGTATAAGTCGTTGTGAACTTTGCTATGGACCCTCGATTATGGGCATGTGCGGAATGCTTGGCACGTAGGATGGCTATTGGCTGCCGGTATAGGCCCAACTCGTGCATGTACAGTAGGGTTCCAGTTGACCTTTCACATTCTTCCTCTCGCGTTGTTTCCCTCCCTTTTCTTTCTCTTTTAAAAAGAACTCTATGGTTCTTGTTGACGTGGCGAAAAGGGAGAAGGCTTTCGTGTTACGGCTGCTTTCGTCCTTAATGTCAGGTCATGATGGCCTTGACTGTTGGTATCCGACTTTTGCTCTCCTTTAAATACCTGTTCTTTATTTTTTGTTATTTCTTCCCTTCGTTTGTTCTTTCTTTTTGCATTTTTCTCATCCGTGTTTCCTTTCTTACTCTTGCCATTTTTTTCTTGCCCCATTTTCTTTGCTTTCTTGCTTCTTTCCTTCTCTAACTTCAATGGTTAACCAAGGTGACTCCTCTAATCCAACTTTCTTTTTTCCGATGGGTACAGTTTTTAAAGGTCACAGATGGCTTTCTAGTCCCCGGAAGAAAAATCTTCCTGAGCTTCGGGAGGAGCTTGGCATTCCTGAAAATGCCAATATAAAGATTCTCTCGCGGGGGTGTTGTGATAAACGAGGGCTACGCAGGCAAGACTGCTTTGTCCACAGTTATGTTTTCCCACGGATTGAGGCTTCCCTTCTGTCGTCTCCTTCGCGATATCTTGGCCCTGCTTGAGTTAGTTCCCACCCAACTCCATCCTCATTCTTTGAGGACTTATCTTTGCACCTGCATTGTTTATCGCATGGTCCTGAAGCCTCTTGGGGATGTTTACCCCGACTTGACTGCTCGGGAGTTCTTGGCCTTCTATAATTTGCGGTCTACTAAGAATAACATTGGTAGTTTTCGTAAGAAAGAAAGGGGGCCTACTTTGGCCTATTTTGTGGGCCGCCATTCCAATGCCAAAGTTTGGAACACTAAGTTTTTCTTAATCACCGTATGGGCCAGGATTTTCCTGCCTGGGAGGCCTTCATTTGAGATTTTCCTGTTAGGGCAATCTGGCATCCTGTTCTTGAGGACAAAACTATATGGGCGACCATGCCGACTTTATGACGTCGGGAACTATCCCGAATTGAGATCGTTCGTTCCTGGGTGCAGGCCCATGATGAAGAAGTGTGGGCCGACCTTTTGCTGACGCTTGATAACATAGACCATTTTCTCATGTCTCCCTACCGCTCCCAGGTTTAGGGGCGTCAGTTTATGGTTTCGGATTTAATTCCTGCCTCCATACAAATCCCTCTGAGAAATCTAATCCCTCTGTTGGACGTAAGGAGGATAGCCGCCCTGAGCAAGAAGGGACTAAGAAGATAAAGAAAGAATTTGAGAAGAAAGGAGGCGAGGAGAGAAGAGAAGTTAGGAGCAAAAAGAAGAATGATGACGCGAGCCAAAGAAAAAGGGCTCACCCCGAAGGCTCTACTCGCTCCGGAAGAAAGCCATGGCGGCTTCAGAGGGCACCATGGTTCAGATGCCTACGCTCTTAGGGATGATGGCGCCATTGGAGGGCACCCAGGTGCGTACGTCCATTCGGCAACAGGAAGAAACTATTGTCCGTCTGGGGGGCATCCAAGCTCAAGGTCCCTCCCTGCCAATTATTGCCGCCCATCCATCACCCCAAGACTCTTCTGCGAAGCCGCAGTCTCTTAGTTTGTTAGACGCTGAGAGCCTAGCCAGTATGACCCTTTTTTATCTGGTTGCTACCTTTCAGGTCAATCCCCCATCTTCAGCACATCCACTGTCAACTACTCCTATCTCTGAGTTCCATGTTGTAGAAAGTCGGGTGAGGGGGAGTGAGTTGGATGCCGAAGTAGCAGCCACCCTGAATCTTGATGGCATTACGGGCCCAAAGGTTTGTGAGGACTTGGACGCCCGAGGGGTAGAACAGATTGGCGCTGTCGAGCTTATGTCTTCCTGCCGTGAGGCTGCTTATGCTGAGATGGAGGTTTCTCAAGTTCCTCCTAAGAACCCGCTCGCCACTATATCTGGGGGAAGTACCCCTGCGCTAGTTGGGAGCGGTGAGGGGCCTTCCATCCCTTCACATTGTTCCCCATCCCATGGGAAAGGGATCGACTCTCTCCCAGAAAAAGAAGAGGGCAACCTTTCACAGGGAGTAGCTCACTTGGTCGAAGACGATCTAGCTCGCCCCCAGCCTCCTATCCCAGTTATATGCCTTGAGAGTCCACCTGAGGAGGGGGCAGATTTAAACTTAAGACTTGTGATGGTCCACTTGGTTGAGTTTGGTCGTGCCGCCAGTGGTAAGGCCTCTTTTTCTTCTGTCAACACCCAAACTGAAGCTGTTTCTCAGATGGCCAATCATTTAAAAGATTGGTTTTCGAAGGTATTATTTAGCATGTTTCCCTTCTCCTTTTTTTTTTTTTCTTGTTATCAAGTAGTTTTGATATGGGTGATCTCCTTTTCCTTTCTAGGGGATCAATGACCTGGCGGCATGGATTGTGGCAGACCATGCTCGCCTAGAAGAAGAAGTCCTTGAGCAGCGGAAGATGTGTGAAGCCGCAGAGCTTTCTGCCAGGAGATGGCAGGCAGACAGAGTCGAGCTAGACGCCTTATCGGAGAGGGTGAAGGAGCTTGAAATGCAATTGGAGCAGTCAGAGGACTATTTCCACTCGCTTCAAGGCGGCTTAGAGATTCGTGAGGAAGAACTTCATTGACTCCACGAATCTAATCGCCTTGCTCTAGTGGCAAAGGATCGAGATGCTCACGCCCTGCAGTTTCTTCGATCTGAGAGGGACTTGCCGAGGTCCCAACTTTCAGAAGTTCGGCAAAAATCTGAAGCCGAGGTGTCCACCCTCAAGTCTAAACTTCTCGCCCTCAACCAGGACTGGGATTCAACTGGCCAAGAGTTGAGTTGTTCGCAAGAGCAGGTTCGGGAGTTATCTAATCAACTGGCGACTGCAATGGAGAAGGCTCATCTTACTGCGCTTGATCTCTTTGTAGCGCGAATGAGTCTGCAAGAGCTCGAGGAGCAACAAAGCAAGTATAAAGAAGACCGTAAGGACGTGGATGAACAGCTTAGGATAGCCATGCTATAGGCAGAGGCTCAGAAAAATAGTCTGAATCGGAAAAGACAGAAGCTTGCCGACACCCGGGCTGCAATTAGGCGCTTGCGTAGTCAATTTGGCTTGCGTTCCTGATACCAGAAACCGTGCCTTTGGCTACGGCTATGGCGTTGGCATTCTAAGGCTCAGGTCCCGCCTCTTGATTAACCCCTCCACGGACCTTGTGAATTTGGACCAAGAGTTATTTGTTTCTGAGGAGAATAGCCTTCGTTGGGCTGATAGATTTGGGCGGAAAGAGATGCCTGAGGCCTTCGTAGAAACTCCTCCCTTGCTGCCACCTAATGACGCAAGCCATAGTCCCCCTGCCCCTTTCTGTTTTTCTTTGTATACATTTTTGCTTTTGATGTACATTTTTTTTTAATATCGAACATTTTGCTTGCTCCGGAACTTGTAATGATATGCATTTTTTCTTTCAAGATCGGGCTTTTTGCTAAATACCTTGCCATGTACTTCGAACTTTTTCAATTTACTAAGATCGTTTTCGTTTTTGCTTTCAGCTGCTGAAGTTGTATGTTATGCCCTTTTACTTGGCACCACAAGCCGATAAGGCTTGTCTTTGGTTTTTAAGGGATGGCGTGGTCTGAGGACCTACGCTCCCTTTTTTACTTGGCACTACAAGCTGCTAAGGTTTGTCTTTGGTGTTTAAGGAATGGCATGTCTGAGAACCTACGCACCCTTTTTACTTGGCACCATAAGCTGCTAAGACTTGGGTTTGGTGTTTAAGGGATGGCGTGGTCCGAGAACCTACGCGCCCTTTTTTACTTGACACCACAAGCTACTAAGGCTTGTTTTTTGTGTTTAAGGGATGGCGTGGTCCGAGAACCTATGCGCCATTTTTTACTTGGTATGATGTTTTTCTTTTGTCGAGAACTTACTATCAAAAGGAGATGCAACAAGTTATAAGCAACGACAGAATAGTTAGCGTATCCTTGCATTTATGAGTATAAACGTAATACCTCGAGTATGGAAAAAATGAAATTTAACAGAAGTAAAAATACTGAAAATCTATTGATAGAATTTCTTCAAGTGCTCTGTATTCCATGGATGGGGTAATTCTTTGCCCTGGTTGTCCTTTAGTCGGTATGACCCCGGTTTGTTGTTGGCTATTACCAGGTAGGGTCCTTCTTATCAAGGCCCCATCTTTCTTTCACTCTGGTGTTCACCCTACTTTTCTTTAAGACCAGGTCCCCTACTTTGAAAGTCCTGGGCCTTACTTTTTTGTTGAAATACTGCTTGGCTTTGGTATTTTCTTGTAACATCCTTGCTTCTACTATCTCCCTTTCTTCCTCTACCAAGTTGAGATACTCTTCCATTTTTTTTATTGTTTTGGACGGTTGAGAAATAAGTCTTTCTGTAAGTAGAGAGCCCTATTTCGACTGGAGCTACTACTTCGCAACCATACGCCAGTGTGAACGGGGACTCCCCTGCTGGAGTCTTTGTCGATGTCTTGTACGCCCATAGTACACCAGGCAACTCCTCAGCCCATTCTCCTTTTTTCTCTGCAACTTTCTTCTTTAGGATTGAGAGCAATGTCTTGTTTGTAGCTTCCGCTTGTCTGTTCACTTGGGGGTGACTCAATGAGGAGTACTTCACTTTGATCTTCAACTCCGTACACCACTCTCTGAAATGGTTTGAGTCGAACTAGTACCCGTTGTCTGTTACTCTACTTTGAGGTATCCCAAGTCTGCAAACAACATTCTTCCATAAGAACTTTGTCACTATTTTGCTGGTTATCGACGCCAGTGGCTCTACTTCACCCACTTTGTAAAATAATTGATCGCTACAATCATGAATTTTACTCCACTTTTTCCTGGCGGGAAGGGCCCAACTAGGTCTACACCCCATTGGGCAAAAGGCCAAGGCGCGGTCATGAATGTCAGCTCCTTTGGAGGGGCTTGCTGTACAGGCGCATACACCTGGCATTCGACCCATTTTCTACTGAATTCTTGGGCATCCCTCAATGTGTTGAGCCAGTAGTATCCTGCTCTCACCACCTTTCTTGCCAAAGTTCTTCCACCCAAATGATTTCCACATATTCCTTCATGTATTTCTGCTATGACGTATTGAGCTTTTTTCGTAGAAATGCATCACAACAGTGGGGCGGAGAAACCCTTTTTAGAAAGGACTACGTCAATGAGTAGGAATCTCTCCGCCTTCCTCCTTACTCTTCTCGCCTCTTCCTTCATCTCTGGTAACTTTCCCTCATCCAAATACTTAACCACTTCGTTTGCCCACTCAGGTATGCTGGTACTCAAAATGCCTACTTCCACTCCAATGGCTGGGACTTCGACGACTTTGTATTCTACTTGCCATGGGAGAGGTGCTTCTTCCATGCCTGATACCGTCCTTGCCAACCTGTTTGCTACTTCATTTTCTGCCCTTGGGATCTGAGTTATACTAAAATATGAGAGGAGGTCTCGTACTTCCCAGACACGCTTCAGATATTTTTTTAGTTTTCCCCTTTTGTGGCGTACAGGCCTAAGACTTGATTCACCACTATTTGTGAATCTAATCTGACCTCTATCTCAGTTGCCCCTATCTTGGCGGCTATAGAAAGCCCTGCCACGAGCGCTTCGTACTCTACTTCGTTATTCGTCACCTTGAAGACTAGTGTTGCCATATAGTACTACTTTGGCCATTGGGATCTATCAAATGTATCCCCAGGCCTCCACCCGTCTTGCAGGATGAGCCATCAACGAAAAGTATCCACGGTTTTCTCGCTGAGACCACTATGTCTTGTGGAGGGAAACTTGAGAATTTCGCTATAAAGTCGGCCAATGCTTGCCCTTTAACTACCTTCCTTGGTTCATATTCCAAATCAAATTTGCTCAATTCTATTGACCAACTAACCTACTCTTGCTGTTTGGCTTCCTCAAAGTTTTTGCCAAAAGGGCCTCCATAAACACTTTTATTGTGTGGGCTTGGAAGTATGGGCGGAGCTTCTTGGCTGCCGTTACTAAAGCAAAAGCTAACATTTCGATCCTTGGATACCTTATCTCAACTCCCAGAGAGCCCGACTCATGTAGTACACAGGATGCTGAATTGTCCCCTTCCCTTTTATCAAGATGGTGGATACGGCGTTCAAAGAAACCACTAAATAGGAGTGAAGCACATCGTCTTTCTGTGGCTGCTTGAGGAGTAGTGGACTGGCTAAGTGCTGCTTTAAGTTTTTGAATGCCTTATCACATTCTTCATTCCAGGGATGCTCCTTGCGCAGTACTTGAAAGAAAGGGAAACACTTATCTGTTGAATGGGCGATGAATCTTCGTTTAGGTTCTTTGGTGGTTTCATGTTGAGTATGACAGCTATTTTTTCCAAAGAAGCCTCAATTCCTCTCTTAGACACGATGTATCCCAAGAACCTCCCCGACTCTACTCCAAAAGCACACTTCGCAGGGTTCAGCCTCATCTTGTAATGGCGTAAAATCCCGAACGCCGTCCTTAGGCAAGGTGTTGGGCGGACTCTTTTCTTTTTACTAAAAGGTCGTCCACAGAGACTTACATGGATTTCCTAATATGTTCTTTAAACATTCGATTAACCAGCCTCTGATATGTTGCTCCTGCATTCTTCAGCCCAAATGGCATGACCTGGTAGCAGTATAGCCCCCGATCTATTATGAAGGAAGTCTTCTCCTTGTCTAGTGGGTACATCCCGATCTGGTTGTATCCCGAATATGCATTTATGACTTAACATATTGTGTCCCGCTGTAGCATCCACGATTACATCAATGCGTGCCTGGGAGAAATTGTCTTTTGGGCAAGTTTTATTCATGTCGGTGAAGTCTACGCACATTCTCCATTTTCTGTTCGCCTTTCTCACCATGACTACGTTGGACAACCATTCTGGATAATGAGCTTCCTTGATAAAACCGGCGGTGAGCAAACTCTCTACCTCTTCCTTAATGACAGCATATTTCTTTGCACTAAATGACCTTCTTTTCTGACGTACTAATTTGTGCGCCGGGTCCACGCCCAAACGGTGTTCAATGACATCGTTGTCTATGCTTGGCATTTCGTCGTGACACCATGCAAAAAGGTCCCTGTATTCAATTAATAATCACTTTAATGCTTCCCTCTCCGCCGGCAACACATGGGTCCCAATGCGTGTAGTAGATCTTAGGCGGTTTGGGTGTAATGTTACGAGCTCCAATGGCTCATTAACTTTAGCATGTTGTTGGCTTCGCTCATCCCTAACCTCTATGTCTCCTTGTATTGCTGGTGAAGGAGGAAAAGGTGGTGCTAGTGCCTCCCCTTGCTCCATTACGACACAAACCTCGCCACAACCTTTTCGTAGTTCCTGCACATAACACTCTCGTGCTAATGCCTGCTCACCTTGTGACTCCTCTATCCCGTTGTCAGTTGGAATTTCATTTTGAGATGATACATGGAAGTCACCGTCCTAAGATGGTTAAGTGTTGGTCTCTCAAGTATAGCATTATAAGAAAAGAACGCTTTCACTACCAAGAAGTCAGTCATGGTAGTTGCCATTCGTGCCCCAGATCCTACGGTCACCAGGAGGGTGATAGTACCTACGGGCAAGATGGTGTCTCCAGAGAAGACTTTCAACGGCGTTGGGAAGGTCTCAATCTACTAGCATTGATTCCCATCTTTATAAATGCTTCCCATAATAGTATATCAGTTGAGCTTCCGTTATCAATTAGTATCCGCCTGGTCGTGTAGTTGGCTATCACCAAAGTGATTACCAATGCATCGTCATGTGGGTATAATATCCCTTCTCGATCTACCTCCCCGAAAGAAATCACCATTCTGTCAATACCTAGCCTTGGTTGCTTGGTGGCCCTGTCTGCCACATAAATCTCTTCGTATCTAGCTTTTCGTGCATATGCATTTCTGCTGGATGTGGATGCGCTGCCTCCTACAAATCCTCCTGCAATGGTTCAAATTTCTCCTATGGGTCGTTTGTCCTTTTCGCCTCGTGGGGGCGCCCTGTTGACATTATTTTGGCAGCTAGGCGCTCGGTGCTGTAGCTCAAGACTCCTGGCATCGTCTTGGCTTTAAACGTTCTGCAATCATCCATTCTAACTCCCCAGTTCCCACCATCTCTGCGACTCTCTTTTTCATGGTCGTGTAGTCTTTGGTCCAGTGGGACCCAGTTTGGTGGTATTTGCAGTAACGTCCACTCGTTTTATGCTGACGACATTCCTTTATTTCTTTTTCGTCTTCTCGTACATTTAAGTTATTATGTATAAGCCTCTTCTCGTACATTTAAGTTATTATGTATAAGCCTAAGATTGTAATCTAGCCTCTTCTCTTGTCGTCTCTCTTGTGGACTTGCACCAGTTTTCCTATCAATCTGGTTGCCTCTTCTTTCTGCTTTCTAATCGCCTTCTTGGGATTTACCAAAGCTTGTAGTGTATCCTCAGCATTGACAAAGTCATCCGCTTTGTCCATGAAGTCCCTGAGAGTGGACGGAGTCTTCCTGGCAAGTTTCGCCATAAAGGAACTCTGGGGCCATATCTCGCCTAGGAGGGCGGCAAGGGTGATCTTCTCATCTTGGTCATCCATCGTCAAACGTTCTTTGTTAAAACGTGTAAGATAGGTTTCAAGTCTTCATCTTTTCCTTGTTTAACTGTTAGCAGATAGGTGGCTGGGCCCATGCGCCTTTTGCAGAGTATGAACTGTGTTAAGAACTGCTTAGCCAGCTCTTCGAAATTGTCTATTGATCTTGGCTGAAGGGTCCCAACCATCCTCTCGCTGTCCCCTTTAAAGTCAAAGGAAAAGCCAGCATTGCTATCTCGTCGGGAAAGCCGTGGAGTGTAATATGGGCTTTGAAGTTCTCCAAATGGTCCACCGGATCTTTGGATCCATCGTACAGGTCTACTTGGTGCACCTTGAATTTTGGTAGGAGGGTCACGGCCATAATTCGTTCTCTATACAGCAAATCTGTTTTACCGAGCAAGCATTCAACCTAAAAAGATCCTCCTATCTTCTTTGCTATCTCTTCATATTTTTCTGCCAGCTCTTTCAATTCATCATGCATCTTCTATTTCTCCGTTCATCCCAGGTTCGACTCCATATTGGATGGTTCTTCTCCTTCTCATTCACTATGGGCGGGTATGGTGGTATTGCTAGATTTCGCATTCCTCCATCGTAGGTCGTCATTCTCCCTCCTCAAGACCTCCATTGCTTCCAACGCTTGCTTCAACTTTTCCTCAGCTGCTACTAGTTGTGCTTCGACATATGGATCCATTGCTCAGCTTGCTACTGAACGGGCTACAGTTGGCATGTGAGAACCACATAAAGAAAATTACTACGCATCCCACAGACAGCACCAATGTAAAGGACGTGTCTCACTTCCAGTCTGCACCGTCAATCTGTGCAAGGATCAAATTGTGGTCGGCCTGGTTTGCCTGGAAGCACTCCGATGCTTAAGCCAGTACGAGTTTCGAAATGATTCAGAAATCAAAGAAAACGAAAAAATCCTCCTCCCCTTGTTATTAAGGGTTACCTGGTATATATAGGATCATGTTATAATGTTTGTCTGATGCATAATTTATCGATGCGTCAAACTGAACTTTTTAGGTGTACTTTCGTGGCTGAACTGGTCATGTATCCCCATGAGATTCCTATTTTTCTGTAAGAGATTATACGTAGATGTTTGATCTGGTCAGGCCCTGGATATTCCAGTTTCTTTTGTTCAACTAAGGACTTTTTATATTGGGCTCCTTTTTATCTGCACTTGTTTATCCAGAATCAGCCTTTTTACTATTATAGGCCCTCCAATATTTATATATTAATTGAAATGGGAAAGGGTTTCCTGGCAAAGTGAATGACTCGAATCCCTAGTTCTCAAAATTTCAAAAGTGAGTTTTCCCTTGTTTTGACTCTTCCTCACTCCCCGAATAATCATATTCTTTTTATAAATTTATAGAGTAAATTTTGTAAGTATTTCTTTGTGCATTTTATGTATGTTGTGGTAGGGGAGAATTTTTGCAAATATTCCTGTTTGGCAAAGGCTAGAAGAAGTAGAGTATAGAAAAAGGCTACTCTGCCGCTCCAAATATACTGTCCAAAGGTACCGACTTCTAAAAAAAAAATTTATCATTTTTTACTTAATAATTAAAAAAATGATTTTAAGTGTATTGAAATATTTTTTATTCTTTAAAAATATTTAAATCTATTAAAAAATATAAATAAATAAAAAGATGAAAAACTATAAGCGGTGAAGTGGAGCCCGACTCGTGGAGTTGATATCTTCTGGCCCACAGTACGATTCTACTTAGCAGCTAGCAACTTAGCACCCTCTCCCAAGAGTCAAATCGACAATATAACTTTCCTTGAATTGAAGAGGTCAAAAGAATTGAATGCTAACAGCAAATACTTTAATTCGTTTATATTGTATTTAAAATCCTTGATACAGTTAGCCCTAGTATTTGGATTTTAATGAAATGTGTGCTAGGAGCTTTTTAAGATTACTGTTGAATTTGAATGTTGAGTTTAATTGTGAATAGTAATATTTTATGGATCCTATTGAGATGAGTTTAATTTTTTTAGATTGAGATAAATTTAATTTTTTAGGTTGACATATACGAAGTAAGTTGAGATGAGTTTAATTTTTTTATGGAAAATTAAAAAAATAGTAGATCTTATCAATAATTAATTTGAAATGAATTGAGATGAGTTAAGTTCAACAACCAAACACAACCGAGTTGCGGAATATGTAAAGTTGGGTTTCCATTTGAAATTCCAGCTTATTGTTTTAGCATGCTTCCTTGTATTGCTGAATTATTAGAGTTAGGAGTGTTCATCCAGGTTCCGACCCAGGAATCCGGATATATCCGGACCAGAACTCGGATTTTAAATCCAGACTGAAATCCAGACCGGATTAACCCGGGTTTGATCTGGGCTGAAACCCGGATGAATCCAGATTTTGAAAACCCGAAAATCCAGGTTCCAGGTTACACCCGGATTTTTTTTTTTTTTTCATTCATCAGATACAAGAGTGAAACCTTCAAACTGCAACAACCCGTGGGCTGGAACCCAGTTGAAGCTCATGAAAACCTCAAAGTGTTTATGGAAATTTCTCTTGGACTCGGCATGGATGAGTAAATACAGTGAGTGAATATAAACAAATTTGAGCTCTTTTCCTTCAACTTTCCCAACAACTAAACAGATTCATTGAGTCGATACCCAATACAGATTTAAAAAAAAAAAACAAGTTTCCAAAAACCACTCGGCCACCAGCAAACAAATCGTCAAAATCTTTTTTTCCTTCAACTTTCCCAACAACCAAACAGATTCATTAAGTCGTATCCAATACAAATTAAAAAAAAAAAGGTTTCCAAAAACCACTTGGCTTAAGTCGATACCCATTGCAGATTAAAAAAAAAAAAGTTTGCAATACCACAGTCGACAGAGAATGAGATGCTGCGACAGCGACAGCGAAGGTGATAGGTCACGATGGCAGCGGCTAGGACCTAGGGTTTCTACTTCTGCAGCGCAACGAGAGAGAGCGAGAGACTAGAGAGATGCAGCGACGGAGATGGAGATGCGGCGACGGCAACGGGTCACGATGGCGGCGGCGGCTAGCACCTAGGGTTTCTACTTCTGCAGCGCAACAAGAGAGAGAGAGTGATAGACTAGAGAGAGAGAGATAGGGAGTGAGAGAGAACTCAGAGAAGTGAATCGGGGGGGGTTTACGAGTTTTAAAAAGCCCGGGTACCGGGTTTAAATCCGGTACCGGATTCCTAAACTGTACCCGGACCGTATTGATCCAGGTTTTATAATCCGGATTCCAAATCCGTTTTGATCCGGACTAGAACCCGGAACCAGAATCCGGAAAACCGGATTCCGGGCCAGGCCGGAAAATAATCCGGCCCAGATGAACACCCTTAATTAGAGTGATGATAGACAACTTTCAATTAGGGGTGCTTACTGTCTTTACAATGAAAATATGTGATCTTTTTAATAGTTGTATTGAGAACTTAGAAATATTTTTAAGTTTTTCAAATATGTATATTTTAAAGAATTCTATTGATGTAATTTTATAATATATTTATAATTTATTCATATAACTACTATCCCGAAATGGACCGATATCGAAATATTACATTCTAGTACTTCAACATGAATAATCAACAGAACGGAATTCAAAACTTTGCCCGCTACACCATTTCTGTCTGCAATCTCTCTCCCTTTCCATTCTTTTCCTTTTACTTATGATCTTTTCATTTTTATTTGAACACTATGAGCTCTAAATAGACAACAACCATGGATGATCAGATTTTCTTTTAAGACCCCTCTATTAGATCACATTTATGATCTTAAACACCTGAAAGATTGTGGAGATAGATTCTTCAAAGAAACAGCAAGGAGCAACGTGACGACATAATGATTCTAACATTAAGAGATAGGTTAGCTTCTAAGATAACGCTGAGAAATGTCGGCGTAAATGTTGTATGTAAGATGCATCTGCATATTTTGTAATCCTTTCCCGTTCTAAAGCATGAATAAATCTATTTTCGTTATTATGTTTATCCTTATATTAACAGACTAATTTTCCATGGCTTTGAATGTTTGAATGTGTTAATTGTTTTCATGATGAAACTCGGAATCCCTTTATGGGAACCCATCATTTCTATATGAGAATGTCTATCTCTATGTGAGAAGTCTAAAGCGTGTGTCCATCATCATGGGATTGGACGAAAAACTCTCCAAACCATTTGTGCGGAACGTTTCCACAGACTTAATATGAGAAGGAGAATGTCTTGTAGTGATTGGGATGGAAGGGTATCGTGCTGTCCTCACCTAAAAGTCAAGATGTAGAATCTCTTGGTGTATCACTTGTTAGTGTCTTCGAGTTGGTTGGCCGGGTAGACATATCCCTGGTGCAATATGTTATCTCAATTTGAGACATCTGTGTAATGATTATTATATCTATGTGACGAACGTCTGTGTGACGAAAGTGATGCCAAGAAACAAGCACTTATATGTGCCAAATTTAAGGGTTTTATATATATTGGTGGCAGAATTCATTCCTCTCCATAGTATTACTTATGCCTTAATGTACTTTGCAATGAGGATAACACCGCAGATGGTGATTAATCATCCAGCTCAAAAATATACTTATTGGAGCATGATAGAAATAAACTTAGGTTTGGTTTCGCTTCACTAACTTATTGGATCCCTCAATTTTGACCATTTCAATTTCAACCTGACGGGATACTGCTGCTTCTAGTTCTTCTTGACGTTGGAACGTGCAGCCTATGATAAGGATAGGGATGAATTGGAGAGAGTTATAAAGCTAGCGGAGAAAGCTCTTGAACATGTCCAAAACCATTCCAAACCAACGAGATGTGACGATGAGTATAGGAAAGACGAGCCAGAAGAGTGTTGGAGGAAAAATGAGCGAGGCTAACATGGATATAGTCAATGGAAGAGACAAATCTCCCACCCGCAAGCGGATTGGCTCCAGAGTGAAAGTGAAGGGGAGCTTCACAGATATGAACAGGAAGAGCAACGTGAGAGAGGCATGTAAGTATTATATTTATTATAGATTGTGATATTAAATATGTGAATTTATTGAATGTGGGTTATTATTTATTTACGTGAACCACTATCTCAAAACGATGCATTAGTTCAGTGGTAATGATGTGTTATTTCAAATGAAAGGTATGAGTTCAAAACTCCACAAGTACAATTTGATTTATTTTATGAAGTGTTGGACTTGGACAGACACAATGATTGGCCCGGCCAAGCCTTACATGTAGGCCAAAGAGTCACAACACTTGACTGCTTGCACATGCGCCGAATAGGCACTTTGAAGGGATGCAATGCTTCAAGAATCTATTTAATTGAAAATGCACTTATGGGGATTCGAACTAGTGCCCTCCCTTCCCCAAAGGAAGTCTAGCCACTAGGCTAGGAATGTACCCTTTGGTCTTTAAGTGAAACATCATGACCATTAAACCAGTAATTGCCAGTTGAAAAGTCACAAGTTAAGAGTTGTGATTTTTCACATGGTGTCATTTCATTCTTTATAAATAGAGGATGAGACCCACAAATTTACTCATTCCATTCTCTTATATCTTTAGTCACTTACACAATTTTGTAGAAAAACTCTGAAAGGAAAACTTCAGAATTGCTATCTGCAGGTGGTCACTTTGTTGTAGTTTGGACGTGACTTGCTTGTAATCGGGTAGTAAACTCTTTCGAGTGGGGGCAATTATCACTTTAAAGATAGTGTTCAACACACTTCAAAGTTGCTTTGCACTTATTTTTCAGATAACAGAAAGATGAGAAAAAGGGGATGATAAAGGATGTCAAATGTCAAGATGACATGATCTTGAGGCCTGGGTTTGTCTTGGGACAAGACGATCATAAGACACGGGCTTAGGAATGGTGGAACCAGATACCGGAAATCCATGAGGTACCTCATTCTTTTATGTTATCAAAGAAAATTTAGGAATAGAACCAGATACTGCAAGAAAGATTAGTAAAATATTACAAGGCGAAGGCCGGAAATGACGAGCCTATAAAGGGAAAGAAAAGACTGAATGTTTGAGACCGCAAATGACAAATATACACACACATACCTTACTAGTAAGAGCCTAAAAGGAGCTGTATTGCAGTCATACGTTCTATGAAATGACCAAATTGTCTCCATTTTTAGGCTTAAATTGACTACATTACCTCTTTGTTCTTCTATAACCTAGAAATTGGGAGGGCCCATTTCAAGACCTGCGCAGCAAAGGTAAGATTCTCCTAAATCTGGATAGGTATACAAGAGAATTAGTAGTGGATTCAACAAAGTTTGGCCAAAATTTAGTTAGAAAATTTACTTTTATAAATTTAGCTAGTCACTTTTTAATAACACTAAATAACAGACTCTCCAAATTTATCACTATTCTATTAAAATATTAATTTTAAAATTTTCATTTATTTTAATTCTAATTGTAATTGGAATATTTATTCATTATTAAAAAAGTACACATTATTTTTCTAACGTTAATATTACATTTTAATAGAAAAAATTGATATTAACTAATAATAATATTGTAGAACTAGAACTTGAAGCACTCCAGCAAGATGATGCCATGTCATTGAAATAATGACTAATGGAGACTGGCCGCCTTCTACGGTTGAGTTTGGAATTTGGGCGCTTCATACTTTTGAGACGAAGAGGAATTTTTTGGAGTTGTGAGCTCGCGCAAAACGAATAGCATGCGGGACAGGGAATTTTTTATGCCAAAATAATATTTGGCCAACAACTTGGACTTAACAGGTTTGGCTAGTGAAAATGATCAAAGTTAAAAGTATTGTAGGTTTGTTGAGTCAACTACAGTGAGTTATAATGCAATCTAGTTAAACTTTGGCCAAAATATAACTTTGTTGAATCCACTGCTAGTGCTTTAATGGCTTTGGATTGCTTCAAGACTGCTCTGTGTATGGCCTAACTAAAAAGATGACTTCCCCGCAATGAAACACACCGTTTCATTTACTAATGAAACACTGTATTTCATTATGCTTGCAACACTATATATATATATATATATATTACAAGGCTGAGATCGAAAATGATGTGTGTATAAAAAAGTTCTATTCATCATTCTCACACATCACACGCCACACTTTTTTTTTCCTTATCAAATGTATGATATATGGATGATGAGTAAAAAAATTCAATTAGTTTAAGAAAAATAAAACTAAAAGAAATTAAGAAAAAAAATTTTAAAAAATAAATATTTGAACGGTCAAAATGAGGGAACTTTTGAAAGGGCACCGTTTGCAAATTTAATTAGTGATAACATATAATTAGCGCATTCTCAACGGTTTATTTTAATTTTCATCTAAAATAACTAATCAAAATCACTTTTTAATTAATTATTATTATGATATACCATACATCAACTTATATATTCTTTCTCTATATCATTTCAATATTTTATATATTTTTTTTCCATTTTAAATATTTTGTCTAACCATTTTTCAGTTTGTAATACTCATAGCTTTCAATATTTCTCATATATTAATTTGATTAAAATATCTCTTCGACATGAACAATAAATAATAAAATAAAAATAAAAAGATTACTATCCTATTTTTGTGAACTTTTAAATTTTTTTTTCATGTTTTCCAAAATTAATTCTTTGAATTTTGCTACTCATCATCTTCCCATACTACATTTTTTTTAACTTTTTTTTATTATTTTTTAATTAATTAATTTTTATTTTTCTTAAACTAAATGAATTCTTCTACTCATAATCTATACACTACACATTAGGTTAAAAAAAAAATGTGTGATATGTAGAGGTGATGAATAGAATTTTTCTAATTCTTATTATGAGTATTCTTTATTAAAAAATTATTCTAATAATATTATAACTTTTTAATGTTTTGCAAATAAAAGTGTAAATGTGACAAATAAAGAAAGAAAATAAATAATAAAGAATATTTACATAGATGATGAGAGGTACTTTTTCGTATAACCCGCTTTATTATAATTAACAAAACACGAGAATGGAGGAGGGAGACTACAATGGTTGGACGAGGACATGGAGCAGCATACATAGGCTTTTTGAAGACTTTTCTCCAGATTCTTCCTCCGAGGCCCCATCTCCCTCATCCCCAACTCTCTTGTCTCCCTCATCTCCACCTTCTCCCTGAAAATCTCGAACC
>QEOT01006773.1:3991-50163 GCA_003123785.1 Pterocarya stenoptera
TAGGTTTTTTTTTTTTTTTTTTTTTTTTTTTTAAGATTTTACTTCTTCATAAATCTATAAACCACAATTTATGTTAATTACAGGCGAATGTTGATGGACAGATTTTTATCCAATCTATCGTCCGCCAGCATTTTGGCAAATTGTTATACTGTTAAATCACCACTTGTTGCTAGAATTACCCACATGGAGTATTGGGAAAACATTCACCATGACCCTGCATGGATGAGGATTTTAGCAGTCTATAGAATTTCTTTGAAGTACATTTGGCAAATTAGAAGATGATTTTAGATAAGTGATATGATTCTAACTAATCTTTTACTTGAAAAAACTAAATCTAAAAGGAGGTTTGGATAGTGAGTTATGATGATATAAAATGAGATAAAAGTCAAATAAAATATCATTAGAATATTATTTTTGTTTTGAGATTTGAGAAAATGAAATTATTTATTGTATTTTGTGTGAGAGTTTAGGAAAATTGTAATAATGAGATGAGTTGAGAGGCTTCTTGTATCCAAACAACCCCTAACTATTAGTCTTCTAATTATTCAAGTCATCACCTATATTTTCCTTATCCATTGATATTCTCACGGATAATTTAGCCTTTCCTGTTTCATCATATCTTCGTTACATAACAACATTACTCCTCTAGTTCTCAAATCTTTATATCCCATTGTCAAACAAGATGACGCATCCATGCCCTCTCAAGGAGGGATGCAAGAAAATTTACGTTCATAAGCCAATGTGATCAAACCTTCCACAATGCTAGCATGACAAAATTTGATTTGCAAGAGAATTTAATTTGGGCACTCCTATTATGTCCTCCCAAACATACAGCTCAAAGTTACAGCTAGTGCATTTGTGTTATTTAATATTATAAAAAGACACAAATGCACTAGCGGTAACTTTGAGTGATACATTCGGGAGGGCAACATAGCATTTTCCATTTAATTTTAAACTTCTTTTACAAATCAAATCACATCATGCCAACAATGTGAAAGATCAAAATGCAAACGTATCAAAAACAAATGATAATGACAACATTAATTAATAGTCAAACTGGCCACACAATAATTCATGAAAGAAAACAACTAAACAAAGCAGCACGCATGTATAACATGCCATGTACCTGACGGCACAAAAATCATGAAAGTCCCCTATATTTGAGTAGTGGGGGGAATGCTATATATATAGGGATTTCTTTTTTTAAACTTAATATTTTGTGAAAGCCTCTCAAAACTTCCCATATCAGTTGTTGCTAACAAGAGCAAGCCCTTTTTTCTATGCTAAACATCTCACGAAACCCTCTCAACATTCCCATCCTGTAAGTCGCAACTTAGTTACACTGTTTCAAGCAAAAATTACGATGCAAAAGCAAAATAGATCGTACAAGATCAAGCACCACTCTGATATGCACGCAGTCTACTCAGTATATCTGCTGTAATACAAAGTTTCAAAGTCTGTCGAATCACTCCAACCTAACAGTGTACCTTGATCACAAAAGTATTGTTGGATTCTACGCATTCTCAGACGTCGACGCGCCATTGAGAATTCCAACAACTGCAACATCCAAGTTGCAGGCTGTTCACAACCCCCATATTTTTTTATCTTTCCATTTTCTGCAGATTTATTACTTCCATCTACCTGGGTCTTCTGCTCTTCTTACTTCTCTTTTTTTTTCTTCAGGA
Organism: Pterocarya stenoptera; assembly: GCA_003123785.1. NCBI lineage: Eukaryota > Viridiplantae > Streptophyta > Magnoliopsida > Fagales > Juglandaceae > Pterocarya > Pterocarya stenoptera. Next base: position 5,677 of record QEOT01006773.1, read on the forward strand.
ATTTCAGCAAAAAAAAAAAGTCTTTAAAGCGGAAAGATGGAGCTAAAACTATTATTCGTGTTCAAGCTTAAAGTGTCAAACTGATCTGAATATCTTGAGTTTACAGTGGAAATACAATAGAAAGGGTGTCTATAAAGAAGAGAAACAGACCTTGAGCTGGAGTACTCGAAGAGCTTTCCAGTAGAAGAAAAGATAATAAGAGCAACATCAGCATCACAAAGCACAGATAGCTCCTCAGCTTTCTTGAAAAGCCCTCTTCGCCGCTTCGAGAAAGTGACTTGCCTAGCCGTGGCGTTATCAATCTTCTTGATCTGAATCTTCTCCCTCACCATCTTTGATCTTCTTCTTCTTCGTCCTGTTCTTCTTCTTCCTCTCTCCCTCCTCCTTTCACCTACATTGACAAGAGGAGAGAGCCTTACAGTAAGAATCTTCATCTTTTAAACATATGTGAAAAAAACAGAGAAAGATGTAAGAATATTCGTTTTTTTAGTTCCAGGGCATCGAATAAACCAGAATATAAGCAGCAGAACCCACCACAAACGGCAAGGGCGGTTGCTATATATGGAGCTTGGGTGAGGGAAAAGCAGAGGCCAAGAGAGGGACTAGTCCGCTGTTAAAAATGGCGGCATTTTGCCAAATCTACCCAAGAATGTTAGCACAAACCCTAGTTAGAAAAAAAAAATGAAAAAAAAGAGAAAGAGACCCCCATCTCAGATCCAGACAGGCCAGGAGTGCTAGAAAATCCAACCAATAGCAGAACATGGAACGTGCAGAATAAGTGGGTGGAGTGATAGGGGAATTTCTTGTGTGTTAATTTTATTGCTTATACTGACCAGTTTGGGATTGTCGATATTGGTGCTGTTCGGTTTGGAGGAGTTCTAAGCTGTGAAAAGTCACCAATGAAGGGTTGAGAGAGAGAGAGAGAGAGAGAGAGTGTGTGTGTACTTTTTCTGGTGAAGCAAGCTCTTTGCTTTTATTCACCGCTCTGGCTTTGGTTGCTGTAAAAGGTTAAGATTTAGGAAGGAATTTTCTAAGAAATGTCATAATGCAAGGGGGAAACTGCTGATCCCTCCATTTAAAAATCTTTAATTGTAAGAACAATTACTTCCCTATCTATCATGTGCAGTGCGTTGTATCAAACGTCTCTCCAACGCAGTCGACCAATAAAATTCTATTTTAGATTAAGGAATTTTGAGAATACTTTATGTGGGGTCTCAAATACTAAAATAGTAAACAATTATTATTATTATTATTATTATTATTATTATTATTATTTGGTACCTTCCTCTCTGGTCTTTCATATGGATATTAACAAATAAATAGGGTAAGAAGCTGCTAATTTGTATGATAGGTTAATTATTTGACTGAAATAGGTGTAATCATAAACTGCTTTAAGCGATGGGACCAATGCAAAGACTTCAATTACTTAATTAAAGCAATAATGAACTGCTGCATGACATATTTGGTGAAACAATAATGTTAGTGTCCTCCTCATTAGGGCACTCTCGTATATTTATTTATTTTTTTAATTTTTTATTTATTAATTAAAAAAATAACTATTAATATATTTATATTTTAAAAAATATATATTTAAAAATATTCAAAAATAATAAATTTTACCTTAAAACACGCCTAACGATCATTGCTGGACGACACCCTATCAATACTCTTTGTTGAGATATTTCTATAATTAAGATGCATATTTGGTAATTATATTTTTGAGCTTATAATGTTTTTTGAGAAATTGTATTATCGAGCTTGTGTATAGTACATTTAATAAAGTATTTATATTATAATGTTTTTTGAGAAATTGTATTATCGAGCTTGTGTATAGTACATTTAATAAAGTATTTATATACTATTATTTAATTTGTAAGATAAATTTTAAAATTTAAATCTTTGAAACCAAATATTATCATTAAATAATTTGGATTATACGCTCTATGCACTACACATGAATAAAATACTCTTTTTTTAGAGGTGTTAACTTCATAATTTTTTTCTACCTAGATGATGCTACTCACTCTTTTATGATGTGGTATTAAATTATTGTAGATTATTTATTATATTTTATTTATAAATTTATTATTTAATGTCACATCTATAAATATTAAAATGATAATAATAAAAAAAATAATAAATAAATTTTTTCTAACTTCATAATTATATTATTTGTTAGAGAAGTTTTTTTATGGTAATTGGTGATATTTATTTATTTATTTATTTAGGGCACGCCAATCCCACTAACGCATTATTTGTAGAAAAATATGTTTTCAAAATGGTGATTCTTGTCAGTCTAATCATAAAAACTGGAGGCAAACCCTTGTTATGAACAAAGCATTTTTCGTTCTAAACCCATAATTATTCTCTTCTTATTAATGGCCAATTTGAGAGAGAAGCAGCTGCGGGGACCGGGGAGGTAGACTCTGCAAACTGCAAACAGTGTTGGGGGCATTGTGGCCTTGCGAGAAATTTCAAAACTTTGACCACCTTATTATTATAATTTTTTTATTTAAATGTTAAATTGAATTAAATTGAGATGAGATAATAAAATATTATTAGAATATTTTTTTAATATTATTATTATTTAAAAATTTAAAAAATTAAATTATTTATTATATTTTATATTAAATTTAAAAATATTATAATAATAAATTGAGATAACTTTGTAACCAAACGAACCCGCGTCAAAATCGTAAGAAAAGACAGGCCTTTCTCATCAAAATCTTACGGGGAAGCTATCCACTTCGTACAGATATAATCAGCCATGCAAGCACTGCCGCTGCTATTCCCCTACAAAACATCAATTATTGTGTCCTTGTTTGCAGTTTCCCATTATTCTCCAACTCCTCGGCCAAATTATCATCTTGCCCTCTCAAATCTTTCCAAATCTCTCAACCATAATTTTATTTTATTAGACCACCCACATTAATTTTTTTTTTAAATTTCTCATAATTTAACTAAAATACATTTTTTAAATTTTTTTTAAAAATTTTACTCATTTTTTAAAAATATTCTACATCTCATTCTCCATCTCTATCTCGATTCTATTAAATAATTTTTTTTTAATATTTTTTAATTATTTTTTTCTCTCATTTCTATTTACAATCTTAATTACTAACTCTTTTATCTTATTATCTTCTTTTCAAATATCACATTCTACTAAATACTTATACGATTTTGACTACCAAATACAGTATTATTTTTCAAACCGAAATCCGTATTATAAAAATAGTAACTTTTTTTTTAATATGTGTATTTTTTAGCGATAACATTTTAAACTCCTACCTCTAACGTTAACATTTTCAACTCATGTCTCCAACGGTAATATTTTTTGTCTTTTCTCCAACTTTAACTTTTTTATTTTCTCTCAAACGGTAACATTTTTTGTCTTATATGTAACGGTAACTTTTTCCTTTATAAAAATGCATTTTGCTTACATTCACATTCTCATAAACTCAAGTCTCATTTGATCTAAATAATCGAAATTCTCGTGTCTCTTATGATATCACAATCCCTTCATCAAATGACTCGTACATTCTTTCGCAAATTGACACATACTTATCCTCTGAAGGTGAGTTGGATGTTGTTCTTAATGACGAGGTTGAAGGACAGTCATCGAGGCATCGTGGCAATCGTCAACGCTGTAAGTTTATTCTACGTGATCATATTCAATAGCACGAGCGCCTTTTTCGCGATTATTTTGCTAAAAATCTAGTATATCCGTCGAATCTATTTCGAATGAAATTTCGAATAATCCGTCCCCTATTTCTTCGTATTCTAAATGAGGTAAAGTCTTACGAGCCGTACTTCATCCAAATAAGAGATAGTGTCGGAAAATTTGGTTTATCTTCAATGCAAAAAATAACCACAACCGTTAGAATGCTGGCGTACGGGGTTACTAGAGATTTTATAGATGAATATATACGTATTGATAAAAGTACCGCAATTGAGGGCCTTAAAAAATTATCTGAGACAATACTCAGTGTTTTTTCAGATAAATACTTGCGGTCACCAAATGCCAATGATATAGCTTGATTGCTTGTGGTTGGTGAACAACAGGGATTCCCAAGAATGCTGGGAAGCATTGACTATATGTATTGGAAGTGGAAAAGTTGTCCCGCAGCCTAGAAAGGTATATACTCCGGCCACATTCGTGAACCAACTATTATTTTAGAAGCAGTTGTTTCATATAATTTCTGGATATGGCATACATTTTTTTGTATTTCCCGTTCACATAACGATATTAATGTACTAAAGAGATCTTCTATTTTCACAGAATTTCTCCAAGGACGTGCTCATCCATTCAATTAGACAATCAATAGTAACGAATATACTATGAGGTATTACTTTACGGATGGTATTTATCCCAAGTGGCCAACTTTTATGAAAACGATTCCATCACCACAAATGAATAAAAAGAAAAATTTTATGAAAGCACAATAATTCGCAAGAGAAGATGTCGAGTGTGTTTTTAAGGTACTTCAACAACGATTCACGATCATTAGTGGACTTTCCCGAATGTGAAAAGTCAAGGAACTAAAAAATATAATGAAAACATATGTTATTCTACATAATATGATTATTGAATACGAGCGTAATGAATCAGAGGGTCCAAACATTGAGTATAATCAACTTGATGATGAAGTTCCAGAATCATCGCGTAATCATACAATTGAACTTATGGACTTCATCCAATGCCATCATCATATTAGAGACACCTCAGCACATCATCAACTCCAAACATATCTAATTGAACATCAATGGTTATTATTTTCCTAACAGTAGAAATGTCGCATAATTATTTATTTTTTCCACCATTTTAGCAGCGATAAGTATTTGAGTTAGTTAAGGTATTTTCATGTTTCATTTCTGTTAATAGTGGCTATATTTGAGCATGCCCTATGTAATAGTTTTTGAAATTTTAATGGTAAATTTTCACAATTTAAAAATTTAAATTTTTTACAATCCAAATAAAAATTACAAGTATTATCATACATCATTGTTTGAAACATAAAATAAAGAAATAAATTATGAAAACATTATTAATTTTTTATCAATATGTATGTGTAAGAGCATTCCGTCTCGCAATGATTTCCCTCTGCAATCTCTTAAAATATAACCGTTGCAGTGATGGCATGCCACTAACGTCCATCATCATAATGCACTGATTTGCTTTCTTCTTGGCGAGCTATACTTTCTCTTTCTCCAACTTCAGTTTTTCATTCTCCAACCTCAGTCTTTCATCATCTTGACAGATTTTATTTACCTCTCTTTCCTTGTCATCTTCCATTTTCTGAGCCTTGAGGCGATGAAACTCTTTCTCCTGAGCACAGGACTCCTCCAAAATTGTATACTTCAGCCTGCTGAGTACAACAATCTCCTCTCCTGCCATGCCTTTGGCCTTTCGTTTTCATTTCTCAACTGTCCTTCCCAATGGTCGGTCCAATTCGATCACTTCATTATCCATCGCATTATCCGGCCCACCATAAAAAACTGAATCAACCATCTCAGCGCCCAAACATCGAGTCGGGGTCGGGGATAGGGACATCGTTTTTCCTTCGCTTTGGATTCGCCTTTGTGGAACGCCAAATCCATTTAGGTTGGTCCTTCAAAAGGTGCCAACAATGCTCGAACTGGAAGGGACATTTCTCTAGCGCTTAGTACATAACCTTGGCCTTGTCAAACTAGCATATAAAAAAAATAAGAAACTTGTTAAATTAATGTTTAAAAAAACTAATTATTTGTAACTTAAATAATAGTATGGATATTTACCTTGTCTTACTTGATCATGCTACTCTTATTCAACCCCTCAACCTGGGCAAGTTTCGCACAAAATTTGTTTGTCGCATTTTAAATAACTGACTACTGATGTATTAAAAACTTAATTGTCCGGTTATTTGTGGTTTCTTTAAATTGCTCGAAGTATTTAAAAAAAAATTCATAGTTGGGAGTGTTTTTGGTCTGTTTCCTAGACGGCATCAGAGCTACAATTAAGCCATGCGGAGACAAGTAACTTGTCTTCTTCAGGGATAAAGTTCACACTCCCGACTAATTTCCTAACTCTGATATGGGGTAGGGTGGAGAGTCATCAACAGTCATAGGAGAGTTTTCACTTTGGCCACTGTAAGTGGGATCTAGTTGAGGATCTTGACTTATGAGGTTGGTGAAGTACATATGGCCAGAGTCTTGTGAATCAATATCTAAAAATGAACTAAAATGTTAGACAGTATTATGAAGTTTTGGGTTCTTCCAACCTTGGCTCAAGAACTGAATGGTGATATCTACGAAATTTGGGCACCACTGCATAGCTGTACCATTGGTTGCCACTACTTGTTGGTCGTTCGGGTTATCTAGCCATTGAGAAAATGACCATAAATTTTCTCTATTCCCATTACGGTTTGTCATCATCACAGCTGAGAGGGTTGAAGTTACACATTACTTTTATAACACAACCAAATAACAACCAAACAGCATGCAAATCAAAATAATGCTAAATAAGAGCATTCTCATTGGATTTCCCATAAAATTATGAAAATAAAGACTTAAATGGGACTCAGAATAGTAGAAATATTGATAGCATGCGTAAGCAAAGAGCCATTCACATCGAATGGCTGCAAAACCCCACCCAAACGTCTATTGCCTTTTGTGAAAAGTACCACAAACTGCAATATGGCAATTCAGGGTAAGGATTACCCCGCCATATCGATGGGGTCCTATTAACACTTGTGAATTAATCCACACTACAACACCATCATCACAGCCTAATAACAACCCCCTCCTCTGAGAGATTCGAAACACTGCAAAGAAATCGAACAATACGGAACAAATTAACCATGGAAATAGTAATGAAACATAATAATTTTAAGGAACCTAAATTTACATTTTTTTGAATATCATGAATATACATTTCTATCTCTAGCTGAGTATATATTTCTCAAAATACCATTAGCTATGTGAACCAACCAAAACTGACATTTTTACACCAATGAAATTATACTTATAAGACCCATTCATCCTCAACCCAAAACAAAACCATACAAAAACATACCCTCACATCAAAACTTACCCAAGTATTACAATATAATCAGCTCTCTTTAAAAAAAAAAAAATTTCTTATTCATTTGTTTTGTTGTGAATATCAAGTACAAAAAATGAACCAATTAAAACAAATATAAACACAAAACAGTAGTAGTACCCCTCTTGGCTGTCCTGCCTCTATCTGGTTTTAGACAAGAAAAACAAACAAAACATGCCAAATTATTCGCATGGCCAAGAGCATCCAGAATTTGGCAACACCAATCCAAAGCAGATTGATGAATCAATAAATTTTTATCATCAAAATATTTGGTCACAACTCCAAAACCTCATTACTGGAATCAAAACACAGGCGATAAAACTAAATTAACAACCATACAAATCTTAAAAATCAATTGAATGAAGCATCATACATAATATCATTCATCTCCTCCATCCAAGTTCATCTCCTCCATTCACCTAAACACAATGATAAATAATAACAACAAATCAATAATAGTAGGTGAAATGACAACTAGTATCCTCAAATTCAGTCCTAAATGAGAATAACTCAACTATAGAGTGACAAAAAAAAGGATAAATTGAACCAATCGCATGTAAGATTTTCTTGGCAGCCAAACAAATGACTTGTTAGATTTTCTCGGAAGCCAAATAGCGAAGAACTCGCCCACGCAGATTATCCATGAGAACTTACCTTGATCATGGCCTCGGGGGGAAGAAAATTTTCAAGAGAGAAACAGAGAAGCATTCGGGGTATGCAAATCAAAAATATTTCAAAAATGATGGAAAGGGACTGTGAATCTTGGTGTTGTGAAATCAAAGCATCAAAATCTTCAACAAATCGAAAGCAAAACTTACAAATTTGTCGATGGATTCGGGGTTACGATCATTGGTGTTTAGAGGGATGGGTTGTGTCAAGAGAGAAAAACACGAGACGGAAAAGCAACAAATGTGATGGGAAGCTGCAATCGTTCCCCATATAAATCCTGTAAAATTAAACTGTAAAATAGGGAATCCAATCGGGAGGAGTTTTTTATGAAAATCCTAAATTCATCCCCAAATTATTAAATATACAAAATATAATCAAAAAATGAGATTTGCAGACATAAAAAGTACAACATTGATTATTTATTTTTAAAAAGTGTGTATATACAAGATTTACATTAAAAAAATTAATTTTTTAATAATATATTTTTTTTAAAAAACAAATACGTAAAAATGGTTTATAACATTACTTTATACTAATACATACATGATCTAGAAGGAATTAGATGGATATATAAATGAAAAATGATAGTCACCGAAATTTTGTCAATTTCTATTTATTTTTTAAATGAAAAATTACTTAATGGTTAAAAGAATTATTTTTCTAATGATTTTGTGATTGTTTAAAATTATTTAAAGAGTTTTAAAATGTTTTAAAAAATAATTACACCATTTTGATGGAAAGAAACGGTAGAAGCTTCGGTGTAGCATCCCCCTATATAAATATTTGGGCTGTCCCTATATGTGGTTATTTTTTAAGTACATATAATAAACACCTGCATCTATATATGATTCTATGGTTCAACGACTCGTGCCAAACAATAATAATAAGAAACAATAAATTCTGAACAACTTATAAATACATTAAAGTGGTGTCCTGAAAAGGCACCTGCAGTGTATTGACATGACTTCGATCGATGTCTATTGCTCTGCTAGCTGCTGGTTCGACATTTCAATTGGATTTCAGGAGGCTCCTGCAGGCTGCAATACCCCTTTTGGAGTTAAGATGATCTGTCGTAATTATGATCTGTCTTTTGTACGTACGTGTGGTAGAATCTAGTTTCTGAATGCAGAATGCTACTCTCACGTATACTTCTTACCGAAAGCCACCAGCGACTGACCTGGCTCCTGCCACCTGGATTTTAAAAAAATAAATTTTGGTAGTCGTAATAACGTATATAATTATTTTAAAAAAATTAAAAAAATATATAACTCATATGAAAAAAATAAAAATAATTTTTTAATAATAAAAATAATTTTTTTTAAATAACTATACGACACTTACGTACTCCATAACTATATATAACATTACTTAAAAAAAATATATATAGAAAAAGAACCCTTGTCTCCCTACTAACCCTCATATGCCAAAACAAAATAAAAATTAATTCTAAAGTCTAGCTAAATAATAGAAGTTAGAGATTGAAATTGAGAAAACTTATAGATAGAGAGAAATTCTAAGATTAAAGTTTTAAATAACATAAATCAATCATCGTTTTTAAAGTCCAAAAGTCAGGTTGAATAGCTAAAAAAATTTGATAAATTTATAGTTGAGGCTAAACAATAGAATACATAACAAGATAATTATGACTAAGATCTAGTCTAAGAATCTGGGATAAAATCATTACTAAAGATAAACATTACCATAAAAGAGAATTAACCAAATATAAAAAAGTTAACTAAAATTGACGATTCAGAAGTAAAAACGAGGTGATTTTGAGATTGACAAAGGACCCACCAGGCAAAATATGGTAACCAGGACATGTGCACCGAAGAAAGCTTTCTAGATTGGAGTCATGTGCACGATTCTGACACTTATAGCTAAAGTTATAGTTAAATACGAATGTCATCAATTCTCCTCACACAATTAAAAGATAAGTCTCATTGCTCAACCGAGATATAAATCTCTTCAACCATATGAGGAATAAGTCTCCTCACTCACCCGAGAGATAAGTGTCATCGCTCAAATTTTTTTCTCTTCCTGTCTACTTTGCATTGATCTACTTTTTCTAAGTAATTCAGTGCTTTTAACATCACATATGTCAACTGAGCCTCATCGACCTCGAATTCGGACTCAGATCCCCCTACATCATCTTCCTACGAACCCTCTCCCTGAAAATGTCGAGCTCATATCCCTTAACCACACGAACCCTCATCTCCCTTGTTGGATTTTGTATTCTATGTTTGAGGTGGCAGATAATGGGAGCAAAAGTGAAAAAAAAGTCGTTGTTGAGTTCCATTGAGTTCACCTACAAGCAACTTAAGGCCGCAATGTATGGGTTCTCCTTCGACAACATTGTCTCGGAGCATGGTCTCAAAGCTGTTGTTTACAAAGGAAAGCTCAATAACGGTCATTAGGTCCCCGTTAAGAGCTTCAACAAGTTGGCCTGGCTTGATTCTCGCCAACTCTTTGCTTCATATCCCTGTATTGAACATTTTAGCTTATATCCCTTAATGATTAGGATCCTTTAGACTTCTTCTAGGCCAACCTAGAATCTACCATATATATACTTAAAGGGTTCATATTTTGATCGTTAAGTATGAAAGTTCTAAAAACAATGGTTAGCAATTTGAGAATATGAAGATCTTGATCCTCTGACCACTTGTAGTTATAGAACTAAGGTACCCAGCATTTGGTTATTTTTTCATGGTAAGTTGTTGCTAAAAGTGGTTCGTTCTGTTTGCTTTGAGTAAAAATGAAGGAAAAGATGGAGGAAAAACTACCGCTCGGAAGAAGAGGAAAGTGAAATAGAGGTCTGTAGGTGGGTATTTGAGGATGGCGGGAGAGGCAGGATTTCCCTGTAGTAATACTAGCAACAAGGGAGAGACAGGAGAAGGATGATGGCCCAATGGTTATTTTCTCCATTTTTGTTTTTGCTTTAATTCATGTGGCATGCCACGTTGAGGGACATGTCAGTCGTTAAGACGTGTTTGTGCCCAACTTTGGTGAATGTAGCACATCCCTTTTTGGATTGTGGCCTCGATTATATATATAAATATATATATCTACTTATATATAAAATGTGAATCGCCTATGTATAGTGTTTTCATCTAACAATTTTTTTTTTTCGTTTTGCCCCTGCTCTTGTTTCTCAATTCCCGTTTTGTCCCTGACTTTTTCCCATTTTGCCCCCGGTTGTGTTCTAAAATTTTCGTTTTGCCACTCCCCCTCCCCTGTCCGCTTCGTCTCCTGGAGAGCACCGCCGCACTCCGGCGTGACTAACACCACCCCGGCGATTCTCTTCCCCTCCAGCCGGCGTCCCTCCCCTTCAATTCTCAGCCTCTATCGTGCCGCCGTTAACCGCCGCGACGAGCGAATCCAAGCCGAGGCCGACCCATTTCTTCGTCCCCTCCAGTGCGCCGCCGCACGCCAGCGTGGCCAACACCGTGCGGTCCATTCTCTTCCCCTCCATCCGACGTTCCTCCAGTTCCAATCTTAGCTCCTATCGTGCCGCCGTTAACCGCCGAGAGCGAATCAAAGCTGCCGTGAACAGTGTTTTCGCGTATTTCGTCTAATATTTTTTTTTCCTTTTTTGCCCCTGCTCTTATTTCTCAATTCCCATTTTGTCCCTGATTTTTTCCCATTTTGCCCCTGGTTGTATTCCAAAATTTCCGTTTTGCCACTCCCCCTCCCCGTGAACAGTATTTTCGCCCAATAAAATTTTTCCTATTTTGCCCCTAATTTTAGGTTCCACTTAGATATAAAAACTCTATCAATTCATCTTATCTCATCTCATTATTATAAGAAAATATTTTTAATGATATTGTGAATTTTTTTTAATGTTTAAGGATATAAAAAATTGAATAAAAAAATCAAAAAAATAATATTTTTACCCTTATCAAAACGATTTCGAAGGGTGTAGCACTGCTCTTAAGCTTTAAATATGAAAAATGAGTGATGTTACAAATTAGTTTGAGCTTTACAATTGGACTATAGTATTTTTTATTTTCCAAATTAATACAAACTCTTCATAAAATTTTAATAAAAAACCAAAATATTGAAAATTAAACTTTAATATTGTGCAACATTTTATTTCCAATAATTTTGAATTATGTAAATATCGAATTGAATTGTTTTTCCTTTTATTAATGATTTTTATTTAATGATTTATTAGGAAATAAACTTAAATATTTTTTTCCGTTTTCGGATAAATTGAATAGTTTATTATTTAACTTAAAACTAATTAAACTATTTCAGGTAGATCTATAGATTGTAATGTACTATAATATATTTAATTTTTTTTAAATGTCAAGGATGAGACTTTATAAAATATATGATTAAAGTATTTAATACTTACCATTATAGTTTTGAATTTTAAAATTAACATATTATACATTTATTTTGGAAATAACAAATATACAATATACGTATCCAATTATAACTATTAAGAGTAATAATAGTAGGCTCATTAGTATAATAACAAATTTTCATAAGGAAATAAATTATAACTTCTTAATAACTTAAAACATTTATGTTAAAAAATTATGAATTGTGGAATAGAAAACGGAAACTACAGGGTTGTGCCTTTGGCTAGGTTTTGAAAAAAAAAATGATAGTTGCAGTCGTGAGTGTGTAAGTGTCTTGCAATCATTTGAAAAAAAAGAAAACAAACACAAACCTATATGAAAAAAAAATTATTTTTTTAATAATAAATCTTACTCTTTACAAAACGATTATACGTCATTTACGTACTTTACGATTATATGTAGCATTACTCAATAAATATTCTCGAAGTTACATGATATTATGATATCCAATGAGTAGTAAATGTATCAAAGATTTTATTCACGGCTCTAAGACAAAATAAATAAATAAAAGTCTGCGTCACATTTAAAGTAAATTAGTAATCATTTTCTCTCAAAATATAGAAATAACGTGTTAGAGTATCCTATCTTATTTAGCCAAGTGTAAAAATGTTAAATAAATTAATGTTCTTCATTGTTATTAAAAAATGGTTATGAAAACTTTTGAAATAAATTAAAATAATCTGGCTTACGTTATTAAACTAAGAGCTAAACTGCCTTTAGAGTAACGCAATAATTTAACAGTATTTATAGTGCTGAATAATATGGTTTAGAATATATTAATATATATTAGAAAATTTTTAATTTTTTTCTTCTCTGAAAATTTATATAATGTTTGAATTTTTATTTTACATATTTTTGAATAAAGATTGAGTTTATTCAAAATAAAATCTTAAAAAAATAAATTTTATTTCTTTCCACTATTTTTTTCCTTTAATTTGTACTTTAATAACTAATCCAAATTTAACTTTGAAAATTTATAATGTATTACAACTTGTTCAAATTCTTTTTTGTAGTTATAACTGATAAAATATAATTGTATGATTAAATTATTTAACACTTAGTAATTTACTTTCTATGTTTAAAATTAACACATTATTATAATTTCTATATTATAGCTGTCAATATTTTACACATAACATATGTGATATTTATTATGATCAAGAATAAAATCTTGAAATAGAAATGAAATTCTGTCCCTTGATATTTAAAATTGAAAATTTGTAAGAATTTAAATTATCATTTTGTTGTTCATTGTAAATTGACAGGTAGCCTATTTCTCATATTTTTGCACATAACATACGTGATATTTTGCACAATAGTTATCAATATTTTTTTCTTGATGTGTAAACACACATATTTAAACATCAATATATATGTTTAAATTGAATGGTGAAAATGAGAAATCACATGTTATTGTATAGTATATGAGATGATGAACTGAATTTTTTCTCTATAATTCATTATTTCTACTTTTTAAAGTAATTTATTTATTTAGAAAATAAAAAATTATGTAAAATTAAACTGGACACACGTGCGAAGCATGTTATCTTTCCTAGTATATATATATGTATGTCTGTACAGGATAGTGATACTATGTCATCCAACTTTGCCCATGCACGTGGTGAGCATCTGGTGCAAATTGTATTTTTTTTCTTAATTTCAAATATTTTTTAAATGTGTTTAAACATTTTTGAAAAAATCAATACACTAATAGTTATTTTTTTAACCATTAAGTAAAAAAATATTAAAAAATAAAATAAATTATATGATTGGTCAAATTGGAGAGGCAAATTCAAGGAACATAATATCATTTTGCGTCTATATAATTAGATAGCATATATATATATATATATAAATTTAGTTAGTCCTGGTCATAATTAGTCCTGTATCCTGTCCTTCAAGATACATGTATAGATATATGCAGTATTAGGTTACTTCGATACCATGCATTCTCTATAGCTCATGTGGACTTTTGATGTGTCCATGCATTGAAGATGAAAAGAACCCTATTCTTGCAAGAAACTTGGATGTGTCATTTCTAATGCTAATTAATTTATATTTACGTAGATTAAGTTAGAAAAGAAAATAGATCATTAGTTTTCTATTCTACTTGCAAAAATGGTGCAATCGGCTGGCTGAGGTTAAAAATAATACGTTTGAAAAGAAATTATTCGAGATATATATATGTATATATATAAATATATATTTATATATAAATTTTTAAAATAAAAAGAAGTGGGTTTTGTTCTTTCTATATTTCTATCAGAAAAAAAGGTAATACCAAATAAAGAAGTTTTGAGGATGAAAAATATACTTATAAAATAAAAGTTTTGAGGATGAAAAAAGTTTTGTAATCCTTGAAACTTGTTTAATCAGATGGAAATGGAAACCTTTACTGAAAAACATATAATTCCTTTTTTTTATCCAAACCTACAGATAACCTAAAAAGAAAGCATCCCAGCATTAGCATTGGACTATTTAAAACATCTAGCTATGCAAAATATACATAAGATGGAGTAAAAAAGGCCTGAATTAAAACAGTTAAAAATTGGCTAATTACTTTTCTGCTACACTAGTATCATGTAAATTTGACAATTTGTTAGTTACTGTAGTACTTGAGCTAAAAAAAATTATGTTTTTGTATTTTACCTTCTATCTCCTTTTGATCTGGTAGTTAAAATAAAACTAAAGATGCTCAACTTGAATTGTATCATAATCACGAGTCTCGATTCCCAAATTTTTAGCTGAAGTTTTGTTTTGTTTTGTTTTATGGTTTCATTCCTCAACAAGTAAACTGGACCTCTTGCTAGTGTTAAGTAAGGGTGTCAAATCATATTAATAGGTTGTATTCGTATCGTGTTAAGGTATATATATTATATTATATGGATCAATCCGAATACGATCCGTTAAGTTTATTGTATTAAAATTTAAAATTCTAACACGACTCATTAACATAATGGGTGATATGACACTATCCATTTTATTTGTTAATGAATACTACGAAATAGATTACCAAGACTCGACTTGTTTCAACCCGTTTATATAAATAAATTGAACAGATCTGGAAATAATCCTTTTGACCTGATTAAATTTAACATAATTTTATATAAATGTTAAAATTATAATATTTATAAAAAAAAATAGAAAACTAACTATAGATCAAAATTACAATTCAAACAATAAAAATATCGAAATTAAAGTTTCAATAATTTTACTTTTAGATATAAAGATATAATTATAACTTTAATTTTCTTAATAGATCAAAACACTTTATTAATTCATTAAGAAATTATGTCTCGATAAATTAATCCGTTTAATTCAAATATGTTAAAACTAAATTCAAACTTAGTATTATTATATTGTGTTTTTACTGAATTAATACATCGTGTCACATATGTCCTATCTAGTGCAAGTGTGCACGGAAGAAATTAGAAAGCGGGAGAGGCAAAAGTGACAGTTTGAAATGCAGGAAAGTGGAGTAGTCAGTCAGTAGTCAGTCAGTGAGTAATGTTGCTGTTAGATGTATTATTGATGAGAGCAGGCTGCAGACGTAGTAGTTGTGTGGATTGTGAAGTTTCGACAGTGTTTTGCTTTTTTAGCTTTTGTATTTTCCGAGTGATGATGATGTTGACGGGGCCCAACAACAACACTCCCAGCTTCTGCCCAAAATCTAGCTATATACCACTTTATTTGTCACGCATAACTTAAAAAAAAAAAAACAATTATAAAATCTTATTATCGCTCAAATTTTATATAATTATTTAATAAAATATTAATTTTTTTAAAATTTTCTTTGACTTGTCTTTGATTTGTTTGAATTAAAAAAAAAAACTATTTTATCATTGAGTTTTTTTTTTTTCCATTTTTATTAGGGAGTTGTTAAATAATTGTAACTGTTTTTTTATTATTATTGGAACCAATGTCTAAGAATAGCATCTCCACTAATCTTGGAGTGTATAAATTCTTGATAAAGAATTTTCTGCAAGTACAAAATAGACTATTATTGAAGAAATGATGAAATATATCGGATTTAGTTCAAAATGAATGCAGTTGGTGATGTTTTGTGTTTAGTCAATTTCTTTTTCAATTCTTGTAAAAGAAAAGCCAAAGGGATCTATTTTTCCTTCTTGTGGATTGAGACAAGGGAATCTCATTTCCCTTATCTATTTCTTCTATGTACTGAAGGTTAGGAGTGGGTACTAGAGCCCCGTCTCGTCGAAGGCGGAGCGGATTACTTCGTCTGGTAGATCCGGGGGGTGGGGTCACCCGCCTACATCTATGACCCAAGGTGGGGGCAGGATAGGGGTGACCCCCACCCCGTATTATATTATATATATTAATTACATATAAGTTTAAAATCATCAACTAAACCCCCCCCAGCTCAGCCCTTCGACCTGAATCTCTCTCTCTCTCTCTCTCTCTCTCTTTGAGTCTCCGTCTCGGCATCTCTGAATCTCTCTCTCTTTGCATCTTCGTCGCTGTTGCCATCATCGTAGCCCATAACTCTGTCTTCATCTCCGTCACCGAAGATAAGAAATTCTAAATTTCATATTTGATTTTTGGTGATATATATTTTATGGAATGGAGATGAGAGGAAGGATGCGGTTTAACTGGAGATGGAGGATGGGATTTTGTGAATTGTGTGTTGTGGAAACTTAATTGTGCATGTGTTTTGAACATTGAATCATTGAAACTTGATCATTGATGAATCTGTCATGCCGTGTGTTTTTGAAATTTTTTTGGTTTGTATATTATGTAATGTGTGTGAATGATGATTTGATTTGTGCCTAATTAATTCAAATTGGAACTTAAATTAATTTAGGGCTCCAATCCATAACCCTAAATTAATTAGGGGTTTCAAAGATTGAGATCATTATAAGAGAAAAATCAATCTAGGCTAGAAATTGGATTTCAAAAAATGGCGGATAGGACTAGTGGGGGTGCAACTTTGAAGGGATATACTAAGTATGATCCCAATGAGTGTAGAAGACGCCTAACTAGTATGGTCATTATGGACGAGCTACTTTTCAACTTGTTGATGGGAAAGTCCAAGTGTATTCTCGCTACTTTGAACCAAGGTTTAATATTCTTTTTCGCTACACGGTGGCAAAGGATGTAAAAAAAAAAAAATTATATTGAAAAAGAGAAGTTGAGGGTTCAATTGGCAGGTCAATTTGTTTATCTCACCACTGATACTTGGATATCAGTCCAAAATTTTAATTATATGTCTTTGATTATGCATTTTGTTGATTGTCATTGAACATTGCATAAGAAAATTATAAAATTTTGTAAAATCACCGATCACAAGGGTAAGACAATTGGAAAGGCCTTGGAGGCCGTAATAAAAGAGTGAGGGTTGACCCGAGTTGTTACAATCACAGTTGATAATACCTCTTCTAATGATATCGCATTGGGACATATAAAGACCTATCTCAAATAAGCAAATAAGACAATCATGGGTGGTGAGTGTCTGCATGTGAGATGTGTGGCACATATTTTAAATCTTATTGTCACTGATGGTTTGATAGATTTTCATGACGTGATTGCTCAGGTCAGGACTGTTGTGAGATGGGTGAGATATTCTCCCTCAAGGTTGGAGAAATTTAAAGTTGCTGTGAAGTTTGCGTGTAATGCCCGTCCTTGTGGTGGGTGTTTTTACAAAATATTTTAGAAAAGACGACGAAAATTACCGTTCGATTTAAAATATTTTACTGTCCTTTCCAGAGTGCAAGACTCTACGTTATAAAATAAAACGTGCATTTGGGATAAAAGAGTGAAAAATATAAATCTTAAAATAAAAGACCCTTCATACATTTAAAATCCTTATGCCTAGACCTTCGTGCTTTTCCCTTGGGTTGTATCTATCCTGAAGCGTACTGCTCATTTAGCTTCCTGTGGGGGGAGGGGCACACATAAAAACTAAAATGAATCGAATACTTAGTAAGCATTATTTCATACCGTTAAAATATAGTAACATAGGTTTTCAGTCATGCATATATCATTCTATACATACTATATGTACATGCATACATGCTTTCCTTTGCAAACATCAGTGGACGAGGTTTTCTTCTTTAAAGGAAAATGATTTTTTTTTTCGTAAAACGTTTTCCTCGTCACTGCCTTTATTTTTTAAAGAATGCGATGCATTCATACATTGCTTTTCTTTTCATTTTCATAGGCCAGTGCACATTGTTACGCCTCGCATGCTAAGGTTAGCGGCCTTATGGCCACGGGATGGAATCCCATTCAGTCAGGGTGCACTATCAGACACTACTGCTCGGCATTGCAATCTGCTCATTTATTTATTGGGTACCCTTTTCATTCATGTGGCCGTTACGTAGTTTCATACATTTATTCATGCTTTCATGCATTTCTTTTTATTCATTCATTTATGTCAGCTCTAAAGAGCTGGAGCTTTCATTCGTTTCATGTGCATGAGCATGAGTTTTCATCTTTTCATTTCATTTCATGCTTTCATGAGAAAACATCTTTTCGTGAGAAAACGTTGTTTGTGGCACGAGCCCGAAAATCATCTTTTCATGTCATGTCTTTTCGCGAAAAATATATACAATAGATACTGTGTATAGTCATCCATTCACATACGTATAATTAATACTTTGATTGCATGAACAAGGGTTGCCAAAGAGGGCCGTACATAACTTATACTTTAAAACCGTCATGCTTATCGTGTTATTTCATAAAACGTTTGCATCTTCAAATTTTCAAAAGAGGGAGCGTTCCATTTCTTTTTCTTATCTTTTATAAAACTCTAGAAGAATATGAACATAATACTTACCTGGACTTCATGCTACTTTCATATCATGTAGTCCATTTATGTGTGTGTTAGATGACAACCTATATGCATACACATAACCTTAACATCATTCTCTATCTAGGGTATAAGCAACTGAACAAGAATATGATTTACTTAGAATACTCTCCTTCTATCCCGTGTCCATTACTATGAAAAAACCTTTGAGGACCTATTTACGGTCATTACCTTTTTCAACCTTGACGTTCTACTTTGAGTGTTTACTCGTTAGGGTGAACTCATGATTCACCTTATGATTAAAATACTAGGACCTCTGTCTTATTCTTCTCATTAACCACGTTTCAACACATGACTCAGACCAACTGAGTCACGCATCCCATTCTTAGATAGCACATTCGTCATTACCTTCATGTATATTAGCTCACTCTAATTTTTCATAATCATCCATACACGTCACACTGCTCTAAGCCACTACGAGACTTATGCATTGTGTCACCATACTTAGGACAAATTACCCATTACATACGGTAAATCTATCCGGCACATGTGTCTAATCGGATAACACAGATACCTTACCCCTTTATCACCTAAGACCAACATATCTTACATTGGTCATCAGGTCGTATGGACAGCGCCATACTCCGATATCAACCTTCTCTTACCCGGCTAGCAAGATTCTTCATACTACCCGTACCTCTTGACAGTTCATCCCAATACTTGACATGACAGGACTCCATTCATGACTACACCTTACGTCACGCCACATAGCTCGAGACTGTTCCCAAGCTACACCGTGACCTCATCACGTCACCTGACATACATCTTAACTCATCACAGGACGACTTCTTGATTGATCATGTCACTCCATGACGTTGCCTAGTAATGCTTCCGCTGCACTACTTTGATACTTTCTAGTCACTTCATACTTACTCTTGGCCATAAGCCAACTACACGGCGACACTCATCGCCTTAGACTACAGGCCACATCACTACTACAACATATAAACCACACAGCACAGTCCAAAACACTACACCGTACACCTCTCAACTACGCCCAACACTTCACGTAACGACACATCACAACACCTTACTACACAGCCACTTTGTAATACTAACAGCACAGTCCACAATCTAACCAACCAGTATCAAACATAAATAGCGAGAGATAGAGAGTTATACCGTCGACGGGATAACTCGTGTGTTACTCGCTAGCCGTCACAGTTGAAGACGCCGAAAGGGTCGTCCGTGGCGGCTACACCGCATACAGTGGCTATTTAAGCGTTTGGATAGCTAGGTGTGATCTTGGAAGGCTCAAGGTGGCCTTGTGATGGTGGTAAGGGGCGTAGTACGACGGATTTGGCTGTGTACAGTAGCGGTCAGCGACGTGCAGTGGCTAACCATCACTTGCAATGACTAACCACCACATAAAGTGGTGGTTCGGGCTTAGGGTTAGACCAAAGGAGGTGGAGGGGGGACTGGTCGTGAGTGAAAGGGAGAGATGCCATGAGAGAGTGAGGGAGCATGGGCGGTAGATCGGGGCCGTGGGTGGTCGGGATAGCTTGGTGGTGGCCTAAGGATGCTGGAGAGGGTGGTCACCCGCCGAGGGTGGTCAACCACTGTGGGTGGTAGTGTACGGCGGTGAATGAGGGGAAAACCGTGCATGAGAGAGAGGCACACCGAAAGGTGGAGGAGGGGGCTACTGGCCGTGGGTCTACAAGAAGAGGAAGGGGGAGACTAGAGAAAGCTCATGGTGGTGTTCGGTGGATAAGGTTGCCGCGCACGACGGTGCTAGGGGTGCGCACAGTGAACCCGTGCATGGGTAAGGCCGTGTACGTGCATGGGAGCAAACAGCGGCGAGATGGAGGCCGAGCTTGCTGGAGGACGGCCGGTGGAAGGGGAGGCTACTGTGGAGGTGGTGGCACTGAAGGATGACGCACGGTGGCGCAGCAGCATCAAGCCCGTTCAGGCTGTGCACTTTCTAGAGAGAGGAAGAGAGAGCATGAGAGGGAGAGGCCTGTGTGGGGGGCTTGCTGGAGTGAGGTGGTGCCGGTGTAAGGGGCGGTGAAGCTCACCAGCACACGGCAGCACCGGGCTGGGGCATGGAGCAGATCGGTAAGGGGGAGAGGGGCTGCGTACTGAGCAAGCCTAGAGAAAGGGAGGAGAGAGAGAGAGGGCTGGGGAAAAGTGAGGGAGAAGAAAGAGGGCTGGGGGTTTTATCCTAAAACCCCTCGTCTAGGGATCTACAAAATGATCTAACGGTGACCCTTAAATACTGATTTGAAAATGCGTAAACACTAATTTAATTAAAAGCACAGAGATGAATTAAGATAATGAAATAATGAAGTCTTAGTTAACATATTTAAGAGAATAAAACCATTAAATAAATTCAAAAATTTCATTATTATTGAATCACGTAATATTTTAAATAACTAGAATCATTTATATAAAATGATTCCATAATTATAATATTTTTGGAGCTCTTCAAAGATATTATAATTGAGTTATTTAAAATATTACTTAGTTAAATAACAATGAGAATATCCTATTTAAAATACACATAATTTTAAAAAATAAAACTAGCTTTAGAAATCACTTAGTATCTTTAAAAACACGCCATCAAGATTTGGGACGCACAACGGGGCTCTTAGACACTAGACAGAAGTGGACCGTTATGTCCTCTCCTCATCGTAATAAATTCCATCTCTGGAATTTGCTTACGTCAGAAGGAAGAAAGGAGGGGGTTGCTACACTGCGGACCTAACATCCAAGAAGGACCTTTGTACCGATATGCCTACACGATGGAACTCAACATTTTCTTATGTTGGAGGCGGCCCAAGAATATAAGCTAGCATTTGCATTATAGGGTAACGAAGACATCCAATATGTTAAATATTTTGATGATCACGAGGATTGGGAAAACCTATAGATGATGATTAAAAAATTGTATCTGTTTTTGTAGAGTCTTTGAAGTTTTTTTACGATTTCATCACCATGCTATCTGGAACTTTGTACCCTACATGCCATCAATTCTGTTAGCACATATGTAAGGTAAAAGAAGAATTAGATGACATGGTCACAGGTGGTCACATTAGGCTGTTGGAGATGGCATTGCTTATGAGGACAAAGTATGACAAGCATTGGAGATATTTAACTAGATCTAATATTTTGTTATATGTAGCTGTCGTATTTGACCTAAGCTATAAGGTGGATGGTATGGTATTTGGATTGATCCTTACGTACGAGCAAGTATAGGCGTAGATTATTGGAACAAGGGTTTGAAAAACCCTTAGTAGATTATTTGATAAGTTTACCTCCCTGCGGGGTGGTAATATTGCGGCACCTATACCTACCCCTCTGCAGGTTTAAGAAGTCGAGGTTGGGAAAGGACGTAGATTGGAGTGTGGTGAGAGGTATAAGCAGACCCCCTTCCTCCCGAGTTATGTAGAGGCTCAGTCAGAAATTGACAGATACTTAGCAATAGAGATTCTACCATTTTTACGAGACTTCGATATACTAAGTTGGTGGAAGGTGAATGTCGTGAAGTATCCCATCATTGGAGAGATAGCCCGCACACTTTTGGCCATCCGTATTAGCATCATAGCCTCATAGTCGGCCTTTAGCACCGGAGGACGTGTATTAGATTCATTTCGGAGTTTATTAGCTCTTAGCTCTGTAGAGGCTTTGATTTGCATGCATAATTGGATCGAGGGAATTCCAATTCATGATCCTGATGTTCTTGAGTATGAAGAGGCCGACATCGAGGAGGAGGGTGATGATCAGCCTAGATCTGGTATTTATTTTAATTTCATTTCTAATTTCTTATTTTAATTTATTTATTTTCATTTAATTGGTATTCTTTAATTTGATTTCAAGTTTAATTGTTATAGTGATACATGAATGACGTCTATAGCTACATCCGATGCAGTATGACTTTGTATTAGACCCATCATTGTCATGGTTTGCACAATTTTTCCCTTAATTGTTTTTTATATTTAAAATTTTGTTTCATCTTTATAACTTTATAATTCTAATTTTTTTTATTTTGAACTTATTAATATTTCAGGTTTTATAACTTATTAACTTTTATGATCTTCATTTTCGGTCTCACAGCACTTGACACAACTCACAACTCAGTGAACTCATCGCCACATCTCCACCTCAAAATCAAATTGAAAAGTTATGATTTTGTTAATTTACAATTAATTGTAATGTTGTTACAATAGTTAATAATACAATTTGTAATATTTAATTTTTTTAGAGGAGTTTGTAATATTATAATAGTTTATTAGTTCTCTTAATTTGTATAATTGTAAACTATTTATTTTAGTTTAGTGCCTTAATGATGACTATTACTTAATTAGTTAATAGTTGAAACTTCGTATCTAGTTAATAGTTCAATCTATATATATATATTTTTTAATTTTTAAATATATATATTTTTAGTTAAATTATGGATTCAAAGTGGCCCAAAAATAGATTCTAGGCCATTTAGGGCCCAAATAACTTAACTGGGCTGAAGGTACAGTACAGGGTATGCGGGCCGAGAGAGGAGGCAAACGGATGGAGGTCCATCCCCGCACCCCGGCAAGTGAACGTGGTAGCCTACCCCCTCATGGATGGGGATGGGGTATAGGAAAAAATTCCCCACCCCCACCTATGCGGGGGCTGGTATCACCTCTACTGAAGGTCTCATAGTTTTGTTCGACTAGGCTAATACTTATCAACAAATAGAGGAGATTCGAGTTTGTAAAGGGGATCCTAAGCTGAATCATCTATTGTTTGCAAATGATAATGTTATTTTCTATAGAGCTAATTTGCAAACCTGCTTAACTTTTCAACATAAACTGGACATCTATGAGAAAACATCTGGTCAAAAAATAAATCGAGAAAATACATTAATGACGTTTAGCAACAATATCCATCCATCTCAACAAAAGGAGATAATGCAGTTTTGGGCAGTCCAACAGTTCCAGTAGTATGAAAAGTACTTTGGGTTGCCACCAATGGTTGGAAGAGGAAAATATCAAACATTCTCATATTTAAAGCATAGAGTTTGGTCAAAATTACAAGAATGAAAAGAGATATTATTGTCTCAAGGAGGGAAAGAAGTTTTGTTGCAGGCAGTGATTCTCTCAATACCCACCTATACTATGAGTTATTTTAAGCTACCAAAGTCCTTGTGTTCAGAATTGGAGGGATTGATGGCTAATTTTTGGTGGGGATAGAAAAAAGAAGAAAAGAAAATGTGTTGGATTAGTTAGAAGAAAATGTGTGAATCAAAGTGAAGTGGTGGTATGGGCTTTAAGAACTTGCAAATTTTCAACATGGCCCTTTTAGCAAAGCAAGGTTGGAGGATTATGAATGATGAAACCACTCTACTTCATAAGATTTTTAAGGCTAGATATTTCCCAATATCTAGTTTTAAAGATTCTAAATTAGGTGATGCCCCTTGCTATGTTTGGAGAGGAATTTGGGAAGCTAAAAGCAGTTTACTCAATGGTTGCAGGTAGCGTGTAGGGAATGGCATGTCTATTAACATTTAGACTGATTTCTGGCTTCCAAATCAGAAGTTGATTCTTGTTCTTGCTGTAGTGCTAATCTTACAAATTCAGACATGAGATATACAGTGGCTTCTCTAATGAAGGATAATATCAGATGTTGGGATATTAAAAAGGTGCTTATGATTTTTTCCTCTTTGTGGAACGACATCAAATGGCTGAGAGTTCAAGTGCTCCATAACAAAAATTGTTATGGAAGAATCTATGGAAACTCCATATACCTCATTGAGTAAGATTTTTTGCATGGAGGGTATGCAAAAATATTCTTCCTACACTTCAAAATCTTAAGGTTTGAAACGTTATTGAAGATGCAAGTTGTCATTGGTGTCAAAAAGAAGAAGAGGACTTAAACCATGGATTTGTTTATTGCCCTCAAATTATTGACAGTTGGATCCACTATTTTCCTTCTTTCAAAGACTCAACTGGCATGTTGGACTTCTTACAATTAGTTCATATTGTTATGAGAAGAAAAATTGAAGGTGAGTTAGAGAAACTATTTTTGATGGCATGGGGACTACGATATAGGCGTAATCAAAAGATGTATGATGAGAATATATTGTCACCAAATCAAGTCATAGAGCATGCTTTATCTTTATATCAGGAACATAAAGCAATTGCAGAGGCACAAACGCAAAAGCAGAAGTATAGATGTTGTTGGCAACTACCTCCAGCAGGTGTTTTAAAGCTTAATGTGGATGGAGCAACATTTAGTGATAATTGTAAATCTGATATTGGCTCTTAGGCTTAGCCAAGTTACAAATTGAAAGTGATGCACTCCTTGTTGTAGAAGAACTGACTAAGGATGGGTGTTCAACAACTCTGTGGGGTAGCCTTGTTCAAGAAATCAAAACTCTCCTCAACAGTCACTCTAATTGGACTATTCAACATAGAGGTCGTGCAACAAATGGTGTAGCTCATGCTTTGGCTAAATTTGCATGACATCTTGATGATGTATCTCTTTGGTGGGATTCAATCCCAGATTTATATCCCAAGCTATTTAGGTTGATTAATCTTTGTAATGTTTGAATTGATGAATAAAAGTATTCTGTCCTTATTAAAAAAAAAAGTAATTGAATGAAAAATATTCTCCAATCCAATGATTCCTAAGAATTTTTTACACTCATGGGACCATGAGGGCTCGAATCTAAGATTTAGAAGAGGCATATCACCAAGACCAAAACATTTACCATTTAAGTCAGTCCCTAAGATTTTGTTAAATACTTGTAACTCAATCCTATTTTGGAAAACTTTTTGTTGAGTTGTAGAACAGTAAATGGCCCAAAGTTATGCTATACTGTAATAGGGGTGGCAATTCGTGTTTACAGGTCGTATTTATGTCGTGTCAAGTTATGGGCATTCGGCTATATAGGTCAACATAAACGGACTCGTTAAGCTAAATGTGTCTAACTTTCAAACTCAACCCCGACGCATTTAAATAGCAAGTTATATCGTGTCACCCGCTTTGATCCGTTTAATAATTAATTAAAAATAAGTCAACACGGCACGACTTATTTTAACTCATTTCATGTAAATGGGTTGAACTAACACGCATAACTCATCTGATTTGATTAACATAATACCCCTTGATGGCTTGAAAGATCTTTGAGGGACCCCGTTAACCAATGTAGAATATGACACTGATTCTATACATTTCATCACTAAATTAACCCATCTTGGACCAAAGCCCATTTTGCCACAGATCTAAGAAGCCTCTATTCAATTTGGTGGTATGTCTTACTCATATCAAGCTTCAATGCCATATACCCTTCTTTTCCAGCCATTTTGCATTTCATGGTATGTATTGCTTTAAAACCAACAATGATATTATAATAATTGAGTCTGCCAGGAACAAATGTTGATTGGTTCTGAGAGATGATGCTTGGTAAGACTTTCTTTAATTTGTTTGCTAAGATTTTGGATATAAGCTTGTATATGACATTACAAAGTGAAATAGGCCTAAAATCATACACCTTTGTAGGGGACTTCTTCTTAGGTATAAGAGCAATAAAGTTGTTATTTATTTCATCAGTACAGCCATTAAAATTAAGCACAAATAACACTGCTTCACTTACCTGCTTCCCCATTGTACCCCAGTGCTACTGATAGAAGGCTGCTAGGAAGCTATCTAGTCTAGGTGAGCTTAGGCCATTCATTTGAAACAAAGCCTCTTCAACATCCTGGAAGGTATAAGGTCTAAGCAGTCCCTATTCATTTCTTCACTAACTTGGGCTTCCATAACTGCCAAGCATTCTTCAATGTTGTTTGGTTTAGAAGTTGAGAAGAGCTCTGGAAAAAAATCCTAGAATTGCTCACTAATTTCTTTTGGTGTTGATACCTCCTTACCATTTTCATCTATGAGCCTTCTCATTGTGTTGAACTTCCTTCTTTGGGATGACATTGATAAAAAAAAAAAAAAAAAAAAAAAAAAAAACTTAGTATTTTTGTCCCTTTCGTTTAGCCACCTTTGTTTAGCACGTTGCTTCCACTTTGTCTTCTCTTCTTCAAGTAGCTTGTCAACTTCCCTCTACAGTGTTTTTATTCTATCATGCATGTCCTCTTTATTAAGCTGCTGCAAGTTGGAAATCTGTGCCAATTTTGTTTTGATTTCTCTCTTTGAATTACCAACTTGTTGCTTACTCCATTTCATCAATTTTTATTGACATTTCTTTAGGCCTTCTGTAGTGTAGTTGAGCTTGTTATCTGCCAGCCTTTGTTTTTTCCACTCTTCCTCATTTATTTTGTAACATTCGTTTCTTTATGCCCAGCTAGCTTCATGCCTGAAAGGTTTTGTCATATTGATCATGTCATGTTGAGTACTTTTCATAGAGATGAGAATTGGGCTGTGATCAAATTTTTATGCAGGTAATGTGCTAACCACAGTTCTAGGGAACAACTCAGTCCAATTATTGTTACTAAAAGCTCGATCTAGCATTTCTTTAGTAAAAGCTTCTCCACATATGTTATTGGACTATGTGAATTTGTTCCCAACAAAACCCAAATCACTCAAAACCATATTCCTCCACTGTCATTCTAAAGGCCTCCATTTGACTATTAGAACTTAGAGCTCCCTCATACTTCTCACTGTTATTAAGGGTCTAATTGAAATCCCCAAGACACAGCCACCCCAATTCTCTCTCAAGCTCAATCCTTTGAGAAGCTGCCAACTTTCATGCCTCTTTACTATCAAGGGGCTTCCATAGAAGCCAATCAATATCCATGTCTTCCCTTCAATTGCATTTTTAACTCTAAGAAATATGGTTCTGAGTGTAAGACTCCAAATTAGCTTCAACATCATCATTCCACATGAAAGCAAACCCCCCCTCCCATTAAGTCCTCTACAGTCAGCTACAAAGCTATTCTCAAACTTCAATCTCTTCTTAATCTTTTCGACCTTATTTCTTCTACACTTTGTTTCCATCAGGAAAAGAAAGGCTAGGACCTTATTCTTCACAATGAGGTAAAGATCTCTAATTATCCGAGAGTTTCCAAACCCTCGGCAATTCCAACTTCAGTAATTCATGGCTGTTGGTGCGGATGTGGGACAACCTCCACCAATTCTTCATAATTTGAGTCCATGTCATCCATTTTCTCAAGTTTCTGTTTTTTTAGAGCATTAGTAATATGATGGCCATCCAGGGTTCCTTCAGAATTCCTTTTCCTATCCTTAGAGCCCTCCACTTTCTTGCTGGATTCATTGGCAAATTCAGTGTGAAACCTATCCCTTGCTCTCCTTTTCTAGTTAGCCTTTTTTTTTTTTTTTTAGATCTTTCCAATATAAGAACCTGGTTAGCCAAAAACTTGTCTAACGAACTTACTTGGAAAGCCAAGGTTGATTCTGTGTTGATTCCTAGTTGTGCTATCTCACTGATTATGGAAAAGGGGTTGCCACATTGATTAAGGCTGGCTTCCCTTCTAGCCTCCGTTATAGATATTTTGGAGACTACCTCCTTGCCAATTCCCTCTATTCCCTAAGTTGAAAATACCATAGAATTCTCTCTCGCTCTTGATTCTTGCACACCTTCCATGTTTGAGACAACAAATTCTGAGCAATAAATTCCTTCTTTATTTCCTTGATTTGCTCCTGCTTTGTTCACTTTCCTTTTTGAACTCCATCCCTATCATAGACTTCTAGCCTATCATGCTTGAACATCTTCCTTCGTTGCTTGGCCTGCTTCCCCACCATACCTTTTCTGACTATTCCCATTGATTTTTGCTGCAGAAGCACATAACCATGCTCCTGACCAGCTTCTTCGCTTCTATTGGCTTTCATGCTGGGGCAAAACTTCTTA
This sequence comes from Pterocarya stenoptera, assembly GCA_003123785.1. Classification (NCBI taxonomy): domain Eukaryota; kingdom Viridiplantae; phylum Streptophyta; class Magnoliopsida; order Fagales; family Juglandaceae; genus Pterocarya; species Pterocarya stenoptera. The sequence continues at coordinate 34,407 of QEOT01006773.1, forward strand.
AGATGCTTAATCACACAATATTTAAGACAAAAACTTGGAAGTCTCTCGTACTTAAACTGGACCCAAATTTGCTTGCCATCAATGGTTAAAAAAGTGCCTCTCATAAGGGCTTTTGTAACATCATCTTTCACTCTCAGCCTTAAGAACTTCCCCCAACCAAGTCCTCAACTATCTGCATTAACTTCCAATACTTTTCAAACACATTCACCAATCAGAATTTCCACTTCTTGTGGCATACATGCACAGGCATGTTATGGACTTGTAGCCGGAAAACTTCCTTGTTGAACGGGATTTCATTTAGTGGTATATTGCCCTCAAATTCCTACAAACACACTAACCATCAATCGAATCACCACGGCCTCCCTATAATCACCCTCAGCTTGTCCTATTCATTCTGAAACTCAACCAAATGCCTGTTCTCTCCCACCTCAGTGTATTGAATCCATCCTTCAATCTTTCAAATCCTTGACATAGTCAATTTGAAAGCTTCTCTGTTAACTATCTTATATGCTATGATCATTGCAAAAATATAGCATCTCCCTTGTTCCACTACCTTGTCCAAGATAGAAGAAGGCAATATCACCTCCTTTTTTTCCGTGGTCTGTAAGTTTAAGTCCTTCCCACTATTTTTTTCAACTCCTCCTCCATGAAACCCTCTTCAGACTAGAAACAATCTAAGAGACACTCTTTTGTGCAGAGAGAAAAATCTCACTCTTCAAAGAAATAGAGGACTGCAAAAATTGGCATACCTATGACTTATATAACAAACAAACTCGGATGTGTGTTTCCTAATAAGAAAAATATATAATGTATTAATAATATAGTATTTTGTTAAGTATATTAATAAAGGTATAGGCGACTATAAGGAACGTGATAGGTACACCAATAAAGTGAATTAATGCTTTTTTTAGCATTTGTGTTTGTTTATTTTTTAGTATTGTATTTTTTCTTCCTTTGTATTTTTCTTTAAAAAGTATATAAAAAAATGCTTTAAAAAAAAAAAAGAAAAATGCTTTAATATTGATCGGTACCCTTTTCGACACCGATGATTGGCAGACACAGCATCGACCATAAATATAATTTGCCTTGGAATAAGATTTAAGATGTAAAGTTACGAAGAAGAACATGGATTGCTTTTGGCTACAAAGAACATGGCAAACATTTGCTAATTTTAAAGTTACAATCCATTTCCACCTTGTACAAGAAAATAAATAATTTACTGTTCCGAGAGAATGTTGTTGCTTCACTTGGGTACTTCAATTATCAAATGACTACTTGCACTTAACAAATAAAAAAAATGAAAAACGCTTGATACAGTCTGTGCATAAACGATGCTAACGTGGAAAATACAAAACGCACCGTTTCATTCAAAAATGAAAACCTCTTACTTCCCGTTCCTCAGTTTAACGCACCGTTTCGTTCAAAATGAAAACCGCTGCTTCCCGTTCCTCAGTTTTTCGTCTCCTCAGTTTCCCTCCCCAATTCCCTCCTTCTGTGTTTCTTCCACATGAAGCGTAGCCTCCCTTCCTCGACGGGGAGTCCCCCCCCCCCCCCCCCCCCCCCCCCCCCCCCCCCCCCCCCCCCCCCCCCCCCCCCCCCCCCCCCCCCCCCCCCCCCCCCCCCCCCCCCCCCCCCCCCCCCCCCCCCCCCCCCCTACANCTCACTCTCGTCTCCCACAGAAGCCATCTCTCCCTTCGTCTTCAGCTTCTTTCAGGTTAGAGTTCATAGTTTCTTGGAGAAAACTAAGAATTACTGGAGCAAGAACATTGTAGCTGGTACTGAAGAGGGTCTGCAAAAGGAGAAAGAAATACTTATGAAACATGTAAATAGTTTAGAAAGAGAAGACTGAAGTAGGTGCAAAAGCTGTTGAAGAAAGAAGAAATTAAGCCCTGGAGTCGAGATACACAGGCTAAGGTTTGCTGCTCTTGGCTAACTTACCAAGTTTTACTATTTAGTTTTGATTATTTTGCAGATTCAGAAACTAATATTAATCAAGTGCAATTTTGCAACTGGGGTGTCTATTAATAGAATTATTAACTGAATCGGCTTATGTACAACCTCCTCTTAACCAGTCAGCAGATAGACCTCTGACATTCGACCTGCTTTCAGGCACAAAAATAAAACTGTAACAAAAAACCCACGGTGAGCATTTATCAGTGAATTCCCTTGTAGGACTGGAGCAAATGCCTCTCAATTTAATCACCTTATACAGTCAATTGTTTGGCCATTTCTCAGCTATGTATTTGCTTGGATTGATGACTCTTTGTCAATATCCATGTATATTTATGTATGCATGTGTACACAATTGTAGTTCTGAATCATTCCTTGGACCTTGTAGGCAAAAATTTGTGAAGAATTATGGAGTTATAGAATGCAATCCTCTAGCCCTTATTGGGCTTGATAAAACTGTGAGTCACAATATTGCGTTGATACTACTTGTTTGGTGCACTCTAAATTAATGTTATTATAAAGTCAATTAAATGTATTGTGAGTTTTTTGGTTCTACATGCTAAACAAAAATGCTATGTCTAATCGTAATCTTACCCATTTGGGTTGCATATTATGAATTATTGGATTGATAAGTCTATATAGATTGCAATTATGCAATGTGAATTATAGATATCTCGATACTTTTAACTCCTGCTACTTAATTATGTATTGTGAGTTCTTTGTTAGGTTAAGCATATGTTGATTCCTTATGTGCCCATGTTGGTGCCTCGGAAAAAATGGAAAGGGTATGATATAGATAGAATAAGTGGTATTAATGTTGGGATTTTCTCTACAGAGGCTTACTTATATATATATATATAAAGATTTTCTCTAGAGATGCCTGTTGTTGGGTATGGTTTGGGTGGCTGCAAGGCGAACATGCTTTGCTTAGTTCTCATCGTTTCCAAGCATCTATAATTCGAAAAGTCAAGTTTTTGTTCTTAGAATATAATAACTGACTTGGAATGTAAAGGAAAAGTGGCCTTAGCCGACTACATTATTATTATTATTTTTTTTAGATTCTTATTTTAAAAATATTTTGAAACTCCCTCCAGGTATGACAAGGGTGGGCACTTGTTCCTACCTTCTTATATCATGCGTGCTCATGGGTCTAGGAAGCAGGAGGATGCAATTAAGAATGTTCCTACAAAACAGAAGCAAAACGTTTTTGAGGTACAGAAATGGTGGTTAGTTGTTTGGTTAATATTTTCTTTTTTTGTTCTTATATCAGATCCATATTTTTGTTTCTTCCATTTGATTGTTGAAGCTTCACATTAAACTTTGCCTTGAAAATGCAAAGGTCATGTTTGTAGATGCGAACATTGAACAAGTGTGGTACTTTTACCTGTGAGAAGTGCTGAATTATCTGCGTTCCCTGCTTAAAAAATTTGTTTCTAACCATCTTCATCATTGTCTTACTCTACATGGTTTTTCTGAATGCTGTGTCCAACATCTTGTGTTAGTTTCTAAATGCAGCACTTATTCTTTCCTTGTGCTTGGTCACAATATGGATTCAATTGTTAGTACTTTTTCAACCATTGAAGAATACTTGTTCAGTTCTTAATGTTCAGGCTTTGGATATGCTTGATAACACCAAATGGAGAATAAATAGAAGAGTACTCACCATAGTGGAGTGCATTTGGGATAGAGGAGGCAATATTGTTGATCGTAAATATGTGAGCATCTAATGAAGTCTATCATTTGCCTCTCTTTTTTTGTTCTTTTTCTTTTTGAACATATCAAATTCTGCATTAACTATATTGTGTGCATGGTTGGAGAAAGTGTTTTCAAAGCATGCCTTAAAATGAGTGCAAAGTGTCTTCAGTAGCAAATTTCTGCCTGCAGTGAATTTCTGTTAGCAAAATGGTGCAAGAAGGTCGATATGAAGAGTTTCTGAAGGAGTTGATGCTTCTTGAGCAAAAGCTGAAATAAGACGTTCACGCACGCTTCTTCGAGTGTCTTGGGCTTTTGTAGTTTATGTTTGTTGTTGCTTAGTGACTTGGTAGTTGTTTTTTGTTGTTGGTTAGTCTGAATGTGTAATTTAAGTGTTAGAAGTCATTTTGGCTGTTTAATGAGTGTGATGTAATAGTTGGGGATTTTTTTGTGACATTTTGCCTCTTATGCTTGGCGCATGACAAACAAATACTTCTTGTAAAATAACAGTTTTGTATAATCAATGGAGGCTGTGGTTTGGGCGTTCAAACTGTACAAAATCGTATTGCTTAATTCCTGTCTTGTATAATTGTCTTAAAAAAGATAGCATCTGAACACTCCAATAAATATGACAAAAAAAAAGTTGCATATTATTCTTTATACGCAGCATGCAAATATTGAGACTGACGATACAAAACCATACCCAGCATAAATAAATGTTGTACATATCTGTTTTGACTATACAAGACCATTCTCAGCATAAATAAATGTTGTAACAACGCTTTTGACCATCCAAAACCACAGGACGCTTGTAACAATGCTTTTGTCCATCTAACAATGTTGTAACCAATGCTTTTAACAACGCTTGTAATAGCATTCACTAATTTTACATTTACACATGCTCATTTGCTCATATCAATTAATCCAGTTGTTATCTATCCAATTCATGCTTCTCGAGTTGTGATCCATCCAACCCATTCTGCGCCCGTTGCGATTCATTCAACCCAAATTGCATCTATAAAGATTTTTACTCAGAATGTTTTCAGTGAAAATGTCACAAAGTAAAAAGTGCAAAACTTAAATTGAATATGTTTCCAGTGAAAATGTCAAAATGTTTTCTAGTGGCTGCATAACTCATTTTTACATTAACAACATTGTTTTTAAATATATTTCATTTATAAACTTTGTTTCTTTCCTATTACTTTTACAGGAAATATAACAGTTGGTCCTAGAAATACCATTTATTCTCTTTCATCTTTTGATTTATAATTACAGCAACTCGATTGAATATGCTAGCATGTCGCTTGAGGTTTATATGAAAACGCAACTATTAAGCTTTTGGCCTAATATCTCTACATTTGCTAGTGTGATCGGGGCTTCCTCTGTGTTGACAGATTCTTGAAACTGGCTAACAAGTTCAAAGTTCTATATGATTTGCTTTCCTAGCCCTCGTTAATTAGAGATTCTCATTTCCTTATATGTTTCTATATAAATTGTCAAAGTTCTTCAAAGTGTATTAACCAAGTTGTCAAGATCTACACTCGTATTATGAAGAAGTTGACAAGCCCAAACACATTTTCCTCCTTAATAAACTCAACCAATGTGCCACGTTGAAGTTCCAACCAACAGATTTTCTCAACATTGTTCCTAAAACAACAACTCCCAAGAAATCATGAACAAGTAAAAAAAAAATAGTCCTTACCATAATAAAATTACTGAGAAGCAACCCACGAAAATGAAGAAATCACCCACACGAACTCAACCACTTTAAGCTCAAGCTCAGACCCACTTAAAAACAGACGACCTCGAGTTGTCGAAGACCACACCAGTTCAAGTTGTCAAGTCGAAGACCACAAATCACCAAAGAAAACCAAAGCACCAACTCAAGAGAAGCACCAACGCAAGAGAAGTTCCAAAATGAACTCAAATAGCCGAAGATGAGAAGCACCAGAGCAAGAATATGAGAAGCACAAATCGCCAAATACTGTAGTTGGCCGAAGATGAGAAGCACAAATCTCGCTGAAGAAAACCAGACCAAGTACAGTCGCCAGCACAAATCGCCAAAGAAATTTTCTGGCCGAAGATGAAAAGGACAATCGCATTCCAGCCCAGAGGAAGAAGATGAGAAGCAGTGATGACAAGCGGGAAGAAAAACTCTACGCATCCGCCACTGTGCGGATCAGCCGCTTCGCACACCTAACGTGGCAACCTCCCAATCACACGGTTCTCATGCGAAAAAAAAACACTAGCTACTTTTCTTTTCATTTCGAAATTTTCCACCCAGGCCTTCGTCTTCAAACCCCACCTCACAAGGCTCGACCCCTCAGTTCCCCACCTCAACGCTCTGTGCAGCTTCTTCTTCAACCTCACCTGGGACGGCTCTGTGCAGCTTCGTCTTCAACCTCAAGTGGGACCCCAGTCGGCTGTTCAAGCCCCCGGCCCCAAGAAACACTTTGCAATCCTCCTCTACCCATGAATACCAAAACAGGCTTATTTTTCTAGCGTTTTCAATATACCCAGAAGGCCAGAATACCACTTTTACCTATAGAATTACATTAGTCTGAGAAGGAAAGAGTTCGAACCAGGCAAGTCGTCCAAAGCTTTCCTGATCGATTGTAGAGCCAAAAAATCAATCGGGTCCAAAATCGCAAACATCCAAGAGACCCTCAAACCCCTTAAGTCAGCCATGGAAGAAGTGGCTACTGAGCTAGTGAATGTGGGGGGCTTTATAGGACCGTGAGAGATGGTTGAATGGGGAATGATTTTCCGTGAGAGGACCGACCGATTTATTGTGGGAAAGGGTCTAGTTCTCTGCCTACACTCTCTCTCTCACTCAATGTGTTTGCTTTTTCATTATTTTGGCTTCGGAAAGAAGATGAATTACTGCTCTGATACTTCTGTGTCTCTCTCTGGTTTGCGAAGCGTTTTGTTAAAACAAAAAAAGAAAGAAAGAATGACAGCAGCCAAGTATGCCTTCTTCAACGCCAACATTTTCTACGCCCACAAAAAACCAAAGTTGTAGATAGAGAAAAATGGGTTGTTACCTGAGCTTCGGCTTCCATGAATTTGAGAACTAAAATGGGTTGTTTTTTTCTTTTATTCGATTTTGAATTACGAATTTACGGGATTGTCTGTAAACGTAAAGGAAGAACAAAGAAATCAAGAAAGAACGGGAAAAAGAAGCAAGTGTTCCCATCTAAAACCAAATCCAACTAAACATGTATGGACACGTAAGGTGTGCTACGGATCAGCCGTAAACAGTGGCTGATCCGTAGCATAGTTCTTATCAGTCCACGTTAGCCGACTGCACGACGATTGTACGTAGTGGAATTGTTAAAAAATAGAGAAAGACAAAAATAAAAATATTTTAAGTAATTCTACATAGAAGCCACTGTAGCGGTGCACTCATTGTACTCACTGCGTGGCTGCCGTTAGATCTTTTTTTTTTTTTTTTTTCCATCTTCTCTATGTGTGGTCTAAATAATGTCATATCATGTGTGTAAAATGACTTCTCCAAATAGTTACTTCTATTTATATTTATTCAAATGTTTTCTTTTTTGGCTGGCTTTAAAATAAAATCCACATTAATTAATTCATAATCATATATACCACGAGAAAGAGTTGTTGGGATTAATTTATAACCCTTGAGATTGAATGCAATTTATATGGACCGTTCAAGTATGTGACAGCCAGCTTAGCTTTGTGACATGTGGGTCCAACATATTTTTGGGTCCAATATTCATTCCATTCATACTAACGTTAATAATTCCAACCATTATGTTAGGCTGCACGGACACTTACAGTATTAATACTCAATAAATATTAACATCTAAAACAAGCTTTTGAAACCATGCGCCGCTGCATTTTGGAGATGCTTTTGAAGCCACATGCGCCCCCTGGCATCAGCGGCTTCGGATCCTTTGGATCTGATTCTTCTTTCCACTCTAATGGTGGTGCGTGTCTTACATGCGCCACCACCTCCTGTGTTAGCCCTTTGTCAGCGAATCGGCATAGTTTTCGACTGCTATCCTATGTTCTCACTTTCTCTAACTGATGATCAAGTGAAAGTGAGCATGAAAGTCTCTTCCAGCCATTCTAGACAAACAAGCTGCAGCACACACCACTACGAATTTTAGTCGCAGTTTAATAGTCTATTTATCATACTACTCAAAAACCATTTCAAGCAGCTTCCCTTAGTGGAAAATGGGTTGGAGTCAAGTTTTGGCTCCATATCTCTCTTTTATTTTCACTGGTGTTATGTTTGTTTGCTTTGGGACGATTGTTGAAAACTCCTACCCCATTGAATTTTGTATCGTGTAATCCATAGTTTATCTATGAAACTATTTGCTTAGAAAAAAAAACATCTAAAAAGGAAAAGAAAAGAAATATTTACATCATTTTCAAGGCAAGGCTTGGATTTCCAATCTTTGGGCTTGGCTCATGAACCTAACAAGATTGTTGGATCTTTAGATCGGTATAGTAATTGGGTAGGCCCAAGCTCTTAATGAATTTAGTGTGAACCGGTTTGAATGGTCTATTTATTGATTGGCAATTGGAAATCAATGTAAACTATGGGCCATTCTATCATGTTCCAAGCAATGTGGGATTTTATTTACCACATTTCTATATTCAGTTTGGAATATCACAAATTATTTAAAATGTGCTATATCAGTAGGTGTGATTGAAGAAGACGGGATTGAAAATAAATAATAATAATAATAATAATAATAATAAAATCTCATCATTTTAATCCAAATAAAATGATACTTGTACTTATAAGCCGGTGTGAAGAACACACTCTTTACATATTGACATTGCAAGATTTAATTTATAAAAAATTTGAATTATAAACTTATCTTACAAATTAAATTTTGACATGTAAACGGATGAATGTATGTTTTACAAATTGGCTTACAAATATAATTTTTTTAAATAAAAAGAAAGAAAGAAAGAAAAGAATGGTATTTATAATTGGAAAGACAGCAGGTTTTAATGCCCGAAACAATTTAAGATTGAACCAACAAACCCATTTGTTATGATTTAATTGGCACCTCTTGAATTGCATCTTTTTGGTAACTACTTGTACTCCACTATCCATAACTTAAGAAACAATGTTAGTTGAGGTTTGAGTTTGGACAGTGCTAGCATGCGGCTTAGATTTGACCGTTGGGTGTGACCCTCCAAGATAGATTAGATTTTTTATTTTTATTTTCAAATATTTTTAAATAATGAAAAAATATACTAATACATTAAAAGACAATTATTTAATAATTCAATAAAATTAAAAATTAAAAAAAATACATGAACGGTCAAAATAAAAGACAAATTTATAGACATACTATCATTTTCCTTAGAGTTTTTGGAATTGCGTCACGCATGCATTGTTTTCTTTTTTCTTTAATTGAAGAGTAAGCTGGTCGAGTTTGGCTGTGGATGGATTATGTAAAATGCCAAAGTATCATGAAAATACTGTTAGAGTGGATATAATATAGCATGACGCAACACCAACACTTTCCTATCTCTCTTGACATTTTTGTCGGTCGTGGAGAAAAAAGGGAAAGTTGAAATTTGTCTTTAGTTTCAACCCCTAAAAAATTTGGTCCTTTGGTTTTATTGCATTCTTGACCAGAATCAACAGCATACGTGTCACATATAAGAAAATAGACTAACAAAAAATAAAGATATTTTGAAAAATAAGATAAAACTTTCGAAATAAATGCATAAAAGTAAAAAAAAAATATTAAGAAAAGGGAAGGTAAATTTAGGAATCCCTCTCCATCCAACATGGGTAGGGGGAAGATTCACCTTCCTATTACGGTTGGTGGGATTAAGAACGTTACTGAACGTATATATCCAAGGAAACTTAGAAAGTCATGGCTCATTACCCTTCTGTTGGCGGTGTCCCTTTAGCCAAACAATCCTCCGGTTTAAGCCATCTATAGTTGTTTTAACATTTTGGCAATGGGGCCCTTGGTTCATTCTTTAGGTTGGTGAAAGCGGGACTAACCATCATCGTATATGATGGGTACGAGCGTTCTTATCCTACCATGCTATAGTGGCATGGCTTGAATATTGTAGAGACGCTCAAACCCATTATTGTATAATGAGTGGGTGAGATGGTCCAGTTGTGAAAACGATGATCGACAAAGTAAAACAAATATAAGAAAATTAATTATACGATATAAAATTAACGTGGTTCGGTACCGAGCCTACGTCTACAGAGTTACAAAAGATTTTATTATATTGAAGAATCACAAAATACAATTTAGGGCAAAATTTACTGTTCATAAGCGGATATATTGTTCATTAAGCACATATTTATAGTGTCACACAATAGAAACCATAAGTCTCACTTTTTTGCATTATTCGCTTGAGCAGAGTGTCGAGAGCCTCAAGCGAACTCCTTGTCTGATGTTCACTTGAGTAACTTGTTGAGCGAGCCTCAAGCAAACTATCTACCTAGGCTTCGCTCGAGCTAAGTGTCGCACAAACATCGAGTGGATTTTATGTACGGCACTTCGCTTTGGCTCAAGCCTGTGCTCCATGGCCCAACCCTCCTTGAAAATTTGCCAAAAAACCATAACGCATCCTTGTTGCATCCTTGTTGTGTCGGCTCATCAAATTAGACTCCACAAACCCAACAATCTTCTACTTGGAGACTGGTACAACCAACACATCACCATCTATGCAACTCACAACCCTTGTCTTCAAGCTAGAAGACTAACTAAAGTTGTGCACAACTTCAGTTTCTCACGTGTAGTGTCCTCAATCAACACATCTACAAGGTAACTCTCAACTCCCACTAAATTGGGAATATATGTTCTCATACTGACCCTGGCACACAATAGAAAACCTGTGGCTGAGGCCCCATCTTTGATCTGGGCAACTGATCCCACCTCCTGCTGTCAACCTGTTATGTCTTCAGTTGACATGCTCATCTCTTGTGCAATCTCCACTTCCTCCCTGTAAGTCTAGTCAGCAACTTCTCAGCTAATTACTCTCACTTGGTTGATCTCCCATTTCACAAGATTTTCCCTCTGTACCATGGCTCACCATATTCAGTCAATATGATATAATTCAAAGTGGGTGACCACTGTGGAGGTTTGGTCGTCCTGGTAACTCTGCAAGCATTAACTACATGCCTAAATATCCCTGGAACACCAGATGCTTTGTCCCAATCTCTCACACCTTTGCTTCGCACCATTGGTCTTGGGAGATTTCCTCAGGCTTACATGAGGAACAACAAAACCAACTCCATTTTGCTTCCCAATATGATTCGCGCGACCAAGCCTGCTTTGCTGCAATCCTGTATTTTCTTGCACATCACTGGACCTTAATGTCAAATACAAAGTATTAGTTCTCTTACCATGGGCCAAGACCAACGCACCATTTGTGACCTTTCACGCTCTTTCAGAAAATCTTACTTTATGATCATTGTCGCCAAGGTGTCCCATAAAGATAAGCCTTTTCTTTAGATATAGAAAGTCTGAAGTGCTGCAAAGTCCAAACGCTTCTATTTAGGAGTGCGATGCGCACATACCCACTCCCATTACTTCTAGTGCCTCTCCATTAGCCGTATACATCTTTTCAAAATCACTAGTAATATAATTTTGCATGATGTCATGATGTGAGGTGATATGGAACGAAGCCCTTGAATCTAACACCTAATTGTCAATCAGATTGTGCACTACAAGAAATCAAGCATCTTGTATTTCTTTAGCCACTACATTCACAGCGTCATTCTCAGTTTGTTTCTGATTCCGGTAGTCTTTTTTGATGTGGCTCGGCTTGCCACAATTGTCAACGTTAAGGGCCAAACCCGAACCTGGGATTTCACCAGAATCTCTCCTGAGCACCTCCTTAATAAGGATCAAATCTCGAATGTCGTCATACTTCAACTTCATTTTATTGGCAGAACGATTCACAACTATTCTCATGGCCTTCTAACTATTCGACAATGACAACAACATGACCAATGCCTGAATCTCATCATCAAACTCAATTTCTATAAATGACAATTGATTTGTGATAGTTTTAAACTTATTCAGTTGTTGGAAAACATATGTACTTTTTCCATTTCCAAGTTGAATAGTTTATTCATCAAGTGCACCTTATTATTTGCCAACGACTTTTCTTGCATACCAGATGAAGCTGCTATGAGATACGCTGTGGTATTCTCTTGATAACATTGTATACAACCGGATCTTGATAGTGTTAATTGAATAACCCCTAGAACCTATCGATTTAACAGGTTCCAATCATCATTGTCCATGCTCTCCGGCTTCTTCCCAACAGTGGAAGATGAAGGCCTTTCCCATAGACGTAGTCTTCTATCTGTATCCTCCAATATCTGAATCTTGTGCTGTCAAACTTCTCGATTCCAACCTTCACTTTGTCTCCTGCCATCATTCTCCCTCAGACACGAACCTTGGCTCTTGATATAAGTTGTTGCGAAAACCATGACAGACAAAGCAAAAACAAATACAAGCAAATCAATCAAATCAAACAAAATTAACTTGTTTCGGCAACGTGTTTATGTTCACAGAACTATAGATGATTTTATTGTATTGAGGAATCATAAAATACACTTTGGGACAAAATTCACTGTTTAGAAACTGCTATACTGTTCATTTAGTACATATTTATAGTGTCACATGGTAGAAATCTTAATTTTCACTTTTCTATGTTATTTGCTCAAGCGGAGTGTCGAGTACATCTCATATTCGCTCGAATAACATGTCAAGCGAGTCTTAAGCAAACTCTCTGTCTGAGTTTTACTCAAGCTAAGTGTCGCGTGAATGTCGAGCGAACTTTTTATTTAGTGCTTTTTTTCGGCTTAGGCCTATTGGCCCACGCCCCCTTGAAAATTTGCTAAAAAACCATAACGCAGCCTTGTAGGGTCATATCATCAAATTGACTGACACACTAACAAACCAGGCTCCATAAATCCAATAGGTCCCCTCCCATTATCTCATTATAAGAAGTGGATGTGAAACATGGAGTCAATTCCACTTACAAGGGTGAGAGTATGGGTGACAATATGTTATACGACTAGTGAACTCAACACTAACATGACACAAAATTAGTAATTTTAGGTTGATATAAACGGGTTTTGGTAAAAACGGTTTGACCGGTTAAGACACGATTAATAAATGGGTCAATAACTGACCAACTTGCTTAACCTGAAATCAATCCGCAATAATTCATTTAGATTTTATTTCAAAATTACAATTTTATTATTGTTGGGTTGTAATGTTGGCATCTCACAATATGCTTATGTTCTTATTGTTGGGATTGTAATTCTGGACTTATAATTTTATTTGTTATTGTTGTGTTTATAATATTGGTTTTATTTAAGGTCAAATCTTAAAAATATTGATTTTTTTGTTAATAAGTTGCTTTATTCTTTTTCTTTTTAAAATATTGTGACTACTACTAAATATAGATTTTAACTTTTATATAAAACTATGTTAATCAGGTCATATAGGTTATAGGGTTATTTCAACCCATTTACATGAAATAAGTTGGAAGTAGTCATATTGTGTTTACCAATTTATAATAAAGTATTAAATGAGTCAAAACGTGTGATACAACACAACTCGTTATTTAAATGGGTCGTATTAGGATTTGAAGGTCTGACCTGTTTAATTCGCTTAACGTGCTGTACTTGGGTTGACTCATAAGTCGAATATGTATAACTTGACACGAACACAAACACGAACCACAAATATGAATTGCCACATTTAGGTGAGAGAGACCCCTCCCCTAGTTTATGTTCTTTGTACTCGCTTTTTTAAAAACTTCTGTTATAGTTTTAACTAATTCTTTTATATATTTATGTTAATCAAAGTCTTTTGACGAAATATGGTGTAATAGTATTGTCATTTGATTTTTCTAGAAAATGAATTTTTTCTTAATGGATTAATCTCATGGTCTTTTAAATTTTAATTGGTATTTGAGGATTTTTTCTTTGTTCAAGTTAAAACCTAAAGATAGAAAATTCTAATTAAAAAATAAGAAGTTCCCGAAAGTGGGGTAGACAGGATTGAAATAACTCAATATGCATTCCATGCACTCTCGCAAACACTTCCAACCCCAAGCAAATAAACTCACTGGAACTGGAAGTCGGCCATTGGAGGAAGGGAGATAAGTCTCTTACTCCACTTCCCTACTAAAAATCCAGCATTAATTTCTTATGGTTTTTCTCCCCATATTTTAATTTTTTCCATTTTCTCTTCATCTATTTTGATACGTCGAAGCTAGATCTTCGGCTTCCCTCTTATGAAAATTCTACGTACACTAGTCTACCATTGGAACTGATGTCCTTCAAGCTGCCAGCCACCGCATCCTCGATTCAAAACAATTAGCTCGTGGCTGTCACGTGTGGCCACCATGCATGCACCACCATGCAGTTATAACTTCTGAACCTCTTTTCATCGAATTTTTTGTTTACATCTTTGGCCGGGTTGCCTTCGGCTCTCTTTTGGCCTTTTTTTTTTTTTCCTGTCCACTTTCTCTCTCTTTGCATGGAAGTCAAAATTTGTGGTCATCCACCCTCTACTAGCCATGGACTACGTACGCGCCCTTTCTCCAGTGTTGCGTCTCCCATCCATGACTCGATACTATTGAATCATTAATTTATGACTTTTATTACGTGCAGGTAAGTTTGCGTACTAATTTATATATTAATGTTATTTTTTTTATATTTTAAATTTAAATTAGTATTATTTTTAATAAAATTTATTTTCTGATCAATCATATTGAATAGATGTTTGTATTAATGCGCATAATCGCTTATAATTAAATTTTTCCTTAATTCAGTGAGTCAAGTGTGTCCCGTACGGAATAATGTTAGGTACAAGTTTTATATAAATAAATATTGTATAAACTTTTTTTATACCTTTCAAAATAAGATCTACTTTTTTACAAAAACGACTGGTATATTCAGAATTTGTAAAAATAATTTGTACAAAAAATTTCAAGTCCCATGAGTGGCTTATGTGTGTCAGCAGATATAATATATGCGTCGCCTAATTTCAGCACCGGATCAATGGTTTTTCTTCTTTCTCTAGACCATATTTGTTCCTTATTTTGCCAAAAGCAGATATAATATATGAAGGTGTCGGAATCTTTATGAAAGTCTCCAAAGCAACGAAGGGCATATTGAGATGCTAAAAGTATTTTAGAATCTTGTGAATATATAGTAATGAAGATACTGTATTATATTTTGGAAATTAATTGATAAAAATTAAATAAAAATATTTTTAAAAATAAGTATTGTATTGAAATTTTGTGAAAATAAATTGATAAAATTAAAAAATTATTTGAATATAATTTTTGTTTGAAAGTTTATAATTATTTTTATGTTTTGTTTTAGAGCAGTGTTACTCTGCCTTTCATATATGTCCGGTGTAAGTTATTGCTAGGTCAAAATCAACTTTTTATTTTTTTCAAATTTTTTATCATTTTAAAATATTTTTAAAAAATATAAAAAAATATAAATATACTTATAATTATTTTCTTAACTATTGAGTAAAGAAATAAATTTAAAAAAAATTTTAAAAAATTAAAGTGTCAAAATAACATTATTCTTTATTTTAGAGTTTATAAAAATCGTATTGGAACTTTCTACCCCTTCTTTTATATTTATCTCTTTTAAATTAATGAAATATTTGCCAATAATTAAAAAAAAAAAACTCAAAATGCATTCCCCGGTACAGAATTGGAGAAAAGCCAGCCAACCGGGACAGTACACGTTGGAGCCTCAAATATCACGAGTGCGGTCACGTGCTAGCCCTTATCTAAACGACGTGGACAAATACCGACATGGCGACAAATACTGAGAGCGAGGCGTGAACGAATACGAAGCGCAAGTCTACATGTGTCCCTAAAGGTCGAAGAGTGTTCATTCTTATGGAACGATGCCGTATTACCCAATCCTCCCATTCCCCAAAAAAACCCAAGCACCCCTTCCCCCTCCCTCCATTTAATTTAATAATAAATTAAAACAACAAAAAATTAAAGCAAAAAACACTTTTACAAATTTACAACCAGTGATGAAAGGCTGGCTCTGCCTCTGGGATTGAGAGAGAGAGAGAGAGAGAGAGAGAGAGAG
>QEOT01006773.1:69657-120169 GCA_003123785.1 Pterocarya stenoptera
AATATGTGGCTTCAAGCTGATAGATTTGTGGAGAAGGTAAGGAATTGGTGGGCTTCATATTCCTTTCACGGTACCCTTAAGTCTTATTGTGGCTAGTAAACTTAAAGTCCTTAAGATTGATTTAAAGAAGTGGAATATTGAGGTTTTTAGGCATATGAATGAGCAAAAAAGTCTTCTTTGAGATGAGCTGCATTCTATAGAGGTTGGGGAGGCTAATGAGGAGTCTGTTGAGAAAGAATGAGGTGGTGACTGAAATAGAAAATGTTTTGTTGATGGAAGAAATTTCATGGAGGCAAAAATCAAGGGTGATTTGGTTGAATGAGGGGGGACAAATGTACTAAGTTTTTTCACAAGATGGCTAATTCTCATAGGCGTAATAACGTGATTGAGGTTATTCAATCCGGTAATAATGTGTTCCAATCCCTTGAGGATATTCAAGCTCATATTGTGAATTATTATGAAGATCTCCTCAAAGAGACTGCAGAGGGGCGTCCTAAACTTAATGGCTTGAATTTCGACCAGCTGGATGTTAGTGCAGCAAGCTGGTTAGAGAGACCATTTGAGGAATCTGAAGTCTAGCAGGTGGTGAGAGGTATGCGTAAAGATAAAGCCCCGGGCCCGGACGGTTTTTCTTTGGCCTTCTTGCAAGAGTGTTGGGACATGGTGAAGGATGATGTGATGCAGGTTTTTCATGAGTTTCATCTTTGTCACAAGTTTGAGAAGTCTCTTAATGCTACTTTCATTTCCCTCATCCCGAAGTTAGCTGGTGCTATTGAGCTGAAAGATTTCCGTCCTATTAGTTTGGCAGGCGGGATTTATAAAATTATTTTGAAGGTGTTAGCTAATTGTATGAGTTTGGTGATGGATAAAATAATTTCCAAATCTCAAAATGCTTTTGTGCGGGGTCGGCAAATATTGGATTCGGTTTTGATTGCGAATGAGTGCTTGGACAGTCAAATGAGGGAAGGTATTCCGGGGGTTCTTTGTAAATTGGATATGGAAAAGGCATATGACCATGTGTGTTGGGATTTTTTGTTTTATATGCTGAGAAGATGTGGTTTCGAAGATAGGTGGTGTGGATGGGTTAAACATTGTGTATCGACTACCTAGTTTTATTTTTTGGTTAATGGCAAATCTTGTGAATTTTTTCAGAGTTTGAGGGGTTCGAGCAAGGGGATCCATTATCCCCCTGTCTCTTTGTTTTAGTAATGGAGGCATTGAGTCGCATGGTGGAGGTTGCTGTAGGGAGAGGCTTTCTTACTGGTTTCTTGGTGGGAAACAACAGTAATGGTGTTTTATCCATTTCCCATTTATTGTTTGCAGATGATACTTTAATTTTCTGTGATGCTGACAGTAGACAGATTCAAGCTTTAAGGGCTGTTCTATTGTGTTTTGAAGCCATTTCGAGACTCAAGGTGAATTTGGGAAAGTCGGAATTGGTCCCAATGGGGGATGTGGAGAATATCAACTTTCTTGAAGATTTGTTGGGCTGTAAAGTGGCTTCCCTCCTATGAAATATCTTGGACTTCTATTGGGAGCTTCTTTCAAAGCAAAAAATATTTGGTATGGTGTTATAGAGAAGGTTGAAAAAAATTGTTGGGTTGGAAGCGGCTATATCTATCAAAAGGGAGGAGCTTAACTCTTATCAAAAGTACCATCTCCAATCTCCCTACATATTTTCTTTATTTATTTCCATTATCGGTGGGTGTGGCTAATCGGAATGAAAAACTGTTTAGAGCATTTTTGTGGGGTGGCATGGGAGAGGAGAATAAATTTCATCTTGTGAATTGGCAAAGCGTGCAGTCCGATTGTGTTGGTAGGCTTGGGGGTGCGTAATTTGATTATTTTTACTAAAGCTCTATTAGGAAAGTGGTTGTGGAGACTTATAAAAAAAAAAAAAAGGAAAGTGGTTGTGGAGATACCAATTGGAAGGGGATTTGTTGTGGAGAGAGGTTGTTGATTGGAAGTATGGAAGTGATCGGGGGGGTTGGTGTTCCAAGGAGGGTAGAGGAACTTTTGGTGTGGGCCTCTGGAAATTTATTAGAAATGGGTGGAACTTGTTTGAAAAACACATCAAATTCGATGTTGGAGAGGGTACTAGAATTCGGTTTTGGTGATGAATGGTTTGGTGAGAGAGCTCTACATGCTGTTTTTCCAGTTGTCTTCAGATTGGCTGGAAATCAGCAGGCTGCTGTCTTATAAGTGTTGTGTCATGCCAATGGTAATGTGTATTGGAATATGATTTTTTCTAAAAATGCACAAGATTGGGAAATTGATGAGATAACAGGTTTTTTCAGCTTTTTTATTCCATGAAGATAGGAGGAAATGGGAGAGATAGAATTCTGTGGAAACATACGGGGCACAACAAGTTTTCTGTTAAATCATTTTATAAGGTGTTGACAGATCAACAACATATTTCTTTCCCATGGAAGTGTATTTGGAGGGTTGCGGTGCCGTCTAAAGTTGCTTTTTTTACTTGGATTGCTGCTTTAGGAAAGATTTTGACACTGGATAATTTAAGGAAACGTGGGATGATTGTAATGGAGTGGTGTTTCATGTGTAAGAACAATGGTGAATCGATTGACCATCTACTTCTACATTGTGAGGTGGCTAGGGAGTTGTGTTGGCATTTTTAGTAGAGCTGGGTTGACCTGGGTTATGCCTAAGAGTGTGGTGGAGATTCTGGCATGTTGGAATAGGCATCGTAATAGCTCTCAACTGGCAGCGGCATGGAGGATGATTCCTTTGTGCTTATTGTCGTGTTTATGGAAGGAAAGGAATGAGAGGTGCTTCAACAAGAAGGAGAGAGCTGTGGTGGAAATCTGGAATTTTTGTGTGTTTTCTTTGGTTCAGTGGTTTTCTGCTATTGTACTAAAGGGAGGGAATGTTTATGAGTTTTTTTGTTTTCTTTTCAACTTTCTAGAATGTAATTAGGCGTCTCTTTTGTATACTTCTTGTGTACATGGGCTTCGCCTAGTTTCATTTGATCAATAAAGTTTCTTACTTATAAAGAAAAAAAAATTCTTTCTAGTTGTCAAATATGCACATCATCAACAATAATATCTCTCTTTGGTCGTGATGTATTTCGGTTGTGAATATCCTTTTTTTTATTATGTTCTGTCAGTGAGTCCTTATACCCAGAAAAAAAGAATGAAATGAATAAGGGCATGTTTTGGAAACTAATCTCATCTCAAAATTTTTCATAATTTTCTTCCCCAACATCACTTTAATACAAACACTTTTTAATTTAAAATCTTCAACTTTTTCATCTAATCATTACAATTTTCTCAACCTTCCAAGCAAAATACAAAAATAATACAACTTATTCAAATTTCAAACAAAAATAATATTAAAAAATAATATTTTAAAAATATTTTAACTTTATAATATTTTTTATTCAACTTTTTCTCTCTCAATTCCCAAAATCCAATAAAACATTTTAACTCAAACTATTTCACTACTATTCACTAAATTTTTATTTCATCTTATTCCCCAAGCATCTCCTAACTGTCCAGTTTCTGCTTTGCAGGTTTTGGCCGCAGTAATTAAAGCAGGTGCCTCTAGAGAGCATGAAATACTTGCTGAAATTAGAGATGCAGTGTTCTCTTTTATACGTAAAATGGAACCAAAGAGGGTAATGGATACCATGCTTGTTTCCCGAGTTAGAATTTTGTATATTAGATCTCTGCTTGCTAGATCGCCAGAACTCCAGTCCATCAAGGTAATTAAATTTCAGTTTTTACCTCTCATTTGAAGTATGTTCTTCCAATACTTTTTTGGCTTTCATTGAATGCAGTGTGTACCATTATTTTGGTTTGCAGGTTTCTCCTGTTGAGTGCTTTCTAGAAAAGGGTTACAGTGGACGCAGTAGGAGCTCCAGCCGGGGTAACAGTCCCGGGAGATCTCCTGTGCGCTATGTTGATGAGCATATCCAAGGCTTTAAAGTTAATCTAAAACCAGAAAAGAAATCCAAGTTCTCATCAGTTGTTTTAAAAATACGAGGAATTGATCAGGTTGCTGCTATTCAAGTCTCGGACCTTTTTATCCATATGTTTATTTACTGACTTTGAGGCCAATCTTGCCCTCTCCCTTCTCAACTCGCACACATATGTATGCACGTACTTGTTCTATTATTTACTAAAAGCTTTCATACTAAGATACTTCTGCATGTTGCAAATGGTCCAATGTACAGGATAGTTGGAGGCAGCAGGTAACTGGTGGAAAGCTTAGGGAAATACAAGATGAAGCCAAAAGTTTTGCAATTGGAAACAAAGCTCTTGCTGCTCTTTTTGTCCATACTCCTGCAGGCGAGCTGCAACGCCAAATTAGATCCTGGCTGGCAGAGAACTTTGAATTTCTGTCTGTTACTGGAGATGATGCATTAGGGGGGATAACTGGTCAGTTGGAGCTTCTTTCAACAGCAATTATGGATGGTTGGATGGCTGGACTTGGTGCTGCGCTGCCCCCCAGCACGGACGCTCTGGGGCAACTTTTATTTGAGTATGCAAAGCGGGTCTACACTTCTCAATTGCAGCACTTGAGGGTATGTCCTAGGTGGGAGCTATTTTAAAATAACACCTGCAAATTTGCAAATGTGCACATGGGCTTGATAAAATCTTTTAGTCATCTATTCTGCATCATCACTTGCTTACATCTTTTTCCCCAACCCTTAATTCCCTTCCCACTTTCCCTGGTGAAAGAGGGATCGACCGCTAGCTGTCTACCACCACATCTTAGTGTAGCTTTATGGTGTACAACCTCTGCTGCTGCAGTGAGGATCCTTGCATAGGTGGTTGGTTCTTTATATTGCTGCATCTTAATTTTAAATTGTCTTTCAAGCTACTCTACTCGTATGAGGGGAGGAGTTGAAGATAAGACTTCTTTTCTAAGAAAGGGAAGTTCACCGTCCGCTCTTTCTACCAAGTCATGAATATGCATAATGCAAATCCATTCTCATGGAAGAGTAAATATGGAAGACAAAGGCACCCCTAAAGACAATTTTCATTAAATAGACAGCTTCCTTAGGGAAAATCCTCACACTAGACAACTTCAGGAAACGCTGAGTTATTGTCATGGATTGGTGTTGTATGTGCAAAAAGAGTGGGGGAGTCCATTGATTATTTACTACTTCATTGTGAGATTGCCATTACCTTGTGAAATGAATTTTTTGCTTGTGTGGGATTGTCAAAATGTTTGAATATGGCCGAAAATCTGCCTTGGCCTTCACAATCTTTTGTATTATATAGACTTTACATACATGCTTTACATAGAAGGAAATAAATGCCCACGTGATTCTAGCCCTATACATGGAAACTATAATCTGTCAACTAATATGCTAACTATACAAAAGAATAATCTGCTGTTAAATGGAGAAATAAGGAAAGAATTATGGACAGCAAAGCTGTCCGTTGACAGCCCCCCCTCAAATGGATGCTGATTGGTCGCATCAATTTGCTGATTAAGAAGCAATGAAGATGGCGAGCGAGAGCTTTGGTCAAGATAGCAGCAAGTTGTAGTTCAGTGGAAATATGTGGAAGAGTGATAACACGAGCTTCAAAGGCTTCACGGATAGAGTGACAATCGACTTCAATATGCTTTGTGTGCTCATGATAGATAGGATTGGCCGTGATCTGAATTGCACTTGTATTATATGCATGTAAAGGGGTAGGGTCAGTCTGAGAGAAGCCCAACTCAACAAGCAAGCCGCGAAGCCAAATAATTTCAGAACAAGCAAGAGACATCTCCCAATACTCAGATTTTGTAGATGACTTAGAGACTGTCTTTTTTCTTACTCTTTCTAAGAGATCAGCGCATTACCTAAGAATAGACACCAACCAGTGATAGAGCGACGTGTATCAACACAACCAGTTCAGTCAGCATCACTATAAGCAGCAAGACCAGGTAAAGTACCTGTAGGAAAAAATAAACCACGGGCCCCTGAACATAGTGTATAAGCCTACGGACAGCAACAAAATGAAGATGACTAGGAGTCTGAAGAAACTGGCTGACTTGGACAACAAGGGAAATGTCCGGTCTAGTAATGGTGAGGTAGACAAGACTTCCTACCAACTTCCGGTATAAACTTGGATCAACAAGTAATTCGCCCTCCTCTTTGCGAAGCTTGACATTCAGTTCCATGGGAGTATCAATAGGAGTGGCCTCCTGTAGTCCAACTGTAGCCACCAGATCATTAGCATACTTATGTTGATTAAGGGAAATACTAGATGGACTACGATGCACCTCTAAGCCAAGAAAGTATGTGAGAGACCCAATATCTTTCATATGAAAGGACTGAGAGATGAGTCTTGAGCTGGCCAAGTAAAGTAGAATCGGCCAGTGATCACAATATGAACATAAACCAAAAGGAAAGCAATACCCGTGTCTGATTTCTGAAGAAACATGGAAGAGTCATGCTTGCTTTGCTTGAATGAATTTGTAATAAAGTAGTTCAAAATTTATCGAACCATGCCCTTAAGGCTTGTTTGAGACCATAAAGAGAGTGACAAAGCTTACACGCATGTCGAGTCGGAGAGAAAAACAATCTCGGGGGTGGCTTCATATATATGCACTCATTAAGATCCCTGTGAAGGAAGACATTCTTGACATCCATCTGATGTAGTGGCCAATCATTGGAAGCAGTAAGAGCAAGAATAGTACGAACAATAGTCATCTTAGCCACAGGAGCAAAGGTCTCTTCTTAATCGACACCATATTCTTGATTATTCCCAAGTGCAACAAGCCGAGCTTTGTAACGATCCAAACTCTCATCAAATCGGACCTTGATTGAGTAAACCCATTTGCATCCCAAAGGAGTAATGGTAGGAGGACAAGGCTCAATGTCCTAGTTGTGATTGGCCTCTAGAGCAACAATTTCTTGCTTGCATAGCTTGTCGCCAACATTCATGCTTGGTAGCTTGTGAGTAAGACGTGGGAATATCAAAATTGGACAATGTAGTAGTAAGAGCTGAAATAGAATGGCCAGAATTGGAAGAAGGAAACCCATACCGATTTGGAGGTACAGAAACTCGAGAAGAGTGACATACCATAGGTGCTAGAGGTGCTGTAACTGATTGGATCTGGAGCGTTGCAGGATCAAATATCGGGTGAGCCACCGGATGGGACTGTGGGCGAGGACGTCTTGTATAACTAGGTTGCTTAGCAAACAAAATTGGTTGGTTTAAAGGAGGGGAGGACAACTGTAGAAAATGAGGACAAAGAAATAGGAAAAAAATGTTGATTTTCAAAGAAAATAACATTCCGAGAAATACGTGTACGATGTAACGTAGGATCATAACAAACAAATCCCTTTTGACACATTATATTCCAAGAACACACATTGAACAACTTGAATGGATAATTTATGTCGCTCATGAGGAGGTAAATGAACCAAGCACACACAACCAAAGGTACGAAGATTATTATAACTAGGTTGCTTAGCAAACAAGTGAAAATAGAGAGACTTCATTTGTAAAACTTGGGAAGGTAAACGATTAATCAAGTGAGTAGCATTTTTCATGGCTTTGACTTAGAACATGGAGGGAACAGAGGATTCTAACAAGAAAGTACGTACCACATCTAGAAGATGACGATTTATGCATTCGGCTACTCCGTTTTGTTGTGGAGTAGCTAGACACGAACGTTGATGAATATTATTCTCAGAAGCCAAGAACTCATGAAACTCATTAGACAAATATTCATTGCCGGAATTTGTGCGTAATGTCTTAATAGAAGCAGAAAATTGATTTTCAACATGTGCTAAAAAACACAGTGAAAGTATGAAAGACCTAAGATTTAGAGTGAAGAAAGTATACCCAAGTGAATCTGCTATGATCATCAATAAAAGTCACATAGTATTTAAATTTTTCATGTGAACTAACTGGTGATGGCCCCAAACATCACTATGGATAATTTCAAAATAGTGAGAAGTTCTACTAGCATGCAAAGGAAATGTAAGAGTTTTGCTTTTACCAAGCTTGCAAGAAGCACACTCAAGAGAGGAAGAACACCGTTCTTTATTACCCAGTAAACTAGAGTTTAAGACATGAGATGATCTAAGTATTGGGATGGCCTAAATTACGATGCCACACCATACTCAGATCTGGAACATTATTACAAGCAAAAGGCAAAATAGAAGAAATTGGAGAAAGTGCTAGAACAGGCAGAAATAGTGGAAACAAGCGTCTCACCTTAGGTCCCTTCGCGATCGGCCTTCATGTTACTTGATCTTGCACAACACAACCATCACCAGAAAAATTATCAGCACAATTGTTATTGACTAACTGACCAACTGAAATCAGGTTCGTGGAAAGTTGAGGAGCAAAAAACAAATTAGTGAACTTAGAAGAGATATCTCCAACAGTAGCTATTGGCAAGGAACTGCCATTTGCAGTTTGAATAACATATTTTCCAGCATAGGCCGAACATGACACAAAGCAGTGGGATTATTTGTCATGTGATTAGAGGCCCCCGAGTCCACATACCATAGTTTAGGAGAGTTTTTACCTTGGAACCCCATTGTCGAGAATGCCGAAAGTAGTATCTGTTGCATCATTTCCTGTGTGCAGTAATTCATTGCAAGAGGAGCAGTAACAAATGACTCACCTGGAGAAGAGGCATGTGCCGTGGAAATCGCTGCTGGAGGTACCATGACAGAAGTCTGAAATGCGTGAGCCTAACGATTCTGGGGGCAGATGTGACATTCCTTGATAATGTGACCCTTTTTCTTGCAACAAGAGCATAATTTTTTTGAGACAATGGGTAGCGATATGCCCATATTCCTTGCAGCAAAAACACTGCAAGTTTTTGGAAGTCATAGGCGATCCGCGTCCTTGAGCAGCATTTGTCACAGTTGCTGAACCTGAATTGCCATGGGATTGCTCCAGAGTAGCATGAGTACTGAAACGTTGTTCTTCACGAAGTAACTCAACAAAACAAACGTCAAGAGAAGGAACATGAGATCTTTCAGCAAAGAGGAGCGAACATATTCATATTCTTGGAGTAGTTTCATAAGAAACTGATCACGCTGACTAGTCTCATGAAGATCCTAAATAGTTGAAAGAGCGGCAATAGGAACACCCACTATAACTAGATCAATATATTCATTCCAAAGGGTCAGAAATACTAAGTAGTAGTCTTGGATGGAAAGACTGCCATGGTGAAACGTGGCAATTGCATGCTCCAAGTAAAAACGACGAGCATCGTTATCTTGATGATAATCCTTCTTCAAGTAATTCCACATGGATTGAGAAGAGTGATGAGGCCACAAGTTGGTGACAATATGTGGCTTCACCGAACCAAGAAGCCAATACATGATTCGAGCATCAAGTACAGCCCATGAAGGAGAAGACACAGGATCCTTGGCTTTGTTAGTGTGGGATGATGGTGCAACATCCGTGCCATCAATATGGCCCCAAAGATCTTTTCCCTTAAGGAAAAATTCAAATTGAATGCCCAGGTAGATTTAATTTTTTCCAGTAGATTTGACACAGGTGCTGAGTCCATCGTAAAGCAATTAAACCCGAGACAAAGCAAACACAAAAAAATAACCAAAAGAGACCGAGAGGAATAGAATACCCAAGACCTGCGATTGTGCGAGAGGAAGCAAGAAGCAATAGACTGTGAAAGAAACACACAGAGACGCCAGAATCACCACCAGAGGACTGCTCCGATCGTCACAAGCACACGGAGACGTCGGAATCACCACCAGAGATTTGCGCTGACAGTCACCCAACCACAGAAGTGCTGAAATACCAAGAGAGGGCTGCGCCAACAGCCACCCAACCACAAAAATGCCGAAAAACACTAGACCAGAAACACAAATGCCGAAAATTCTGAAAAAAAATCGTAGGAAGCAAAAAAAATTAAGACGCGGCTCTTTATACCATGTCAAAATGTTTAAATATGGCTGAAAATCTGCCTTGGTCTTCAGGATCTTTTGTATTATATAGACTTTAAATATATATGCTTTGCATAGACGGAAATAAATGCTCGCATGATTCTAGCCCTATACATGGAAACTATAATCGGTCAACTAATATGCTAACTGTACAAAAGAATAATCTGCTGTTAAATGAAGAAATAAGGAAAGAATTATGGACAGCAAAGCTGTCCGTTGACAGGGATTAGCTTGGGTGATGCCGAGAGGGTGATCGATGTTCTAACTTCTTGGAGAGGCCTTTAGGGCAACTCTCAAATGGTAACAATATGGAAGACGATCCCAATATGCCTTTGGTGTTGTATTTGGAGGGAGAGGAACGTAAGAAGCTTTGAAGATCAAAGGCAGTCAATGGATGAGTTTAGAACTTTCTTTGTCAATACTTCATTGGTTGGTTGTAAATTTGTAATTGATTTTAGTAGCATGAACTTTCATGACTTTCTTGTATCACTAAACTAGCACACATAGGCGTTGCTCTTGTATATGTCCTATATACTTGAGCTCTTGTCTATTATCATGATCACTCAAATTGCTCGTCTATTATCATGAACGCTCAAATTTTTTTTACCGATAAAAATTTAATGTCTTTCAACATCTTCATAATGTACTCAAAATGGCATATTCTTTTTTTTTAATCAATAAATAAGAATTTTATTAAAATAGGTGAGGCCAAGTACAAATGGCATATACTTGTTTATTCTTCCTGTTTGTTTATGATGGTGTCCTATTTCTCCATTCTAGAAGATGTTTTTGAGTAGATCTCATTGGACTCATGCCTATTATTTCATTCTTGTATCAGGATATTGCTGGTACCTTGGCGACAGAAGAGGCAGAAGATGCAGCACAAGTCGCTAAGCTGCGTTCAGCTCTGGAATCTGTTGATCACAAAAGAAGAAAGGTAGTCATATTTGTTAAACCATCATTGTGTTGCATGTCTCGATAAATGTGTTATAATTGATTCTGTTTCTGAAATTTAGAGCATGCCCTCAAATTACGTACACACACATGCACACAAGCATGTGTGTATTATATATATATATAAAATTTCCAGGTTAGCACACTGCTTTTATTGAGTTTTCTGAACTACTATTATTTTGGTCTAATACATAAATCGGCCCCGTCACCAGAGATAGTTCTTGAATCAGTACAAACCACCTCATTGTCTCAGAACCCAACAAAATTCACCCACCTTTAATGCCGAGAACCAATTTCTGAGGATTCTCCCACATCAAGAGCTACCTCAACCTCCCAAACCCCATTACCATCTGTAGTGAGATCTCAGACTCAAGGCCAAGTGCCAAGCTCCAGAGTTCCTGTAAAGTCAATATAAAATGTGGGGAGGCCGAAGATGCCATCACTTGTGCCTTAGGGACCACAGCCTGATGCGCAGAACCTTAAGTTGATCTCATCGGCATTTTTTGTGCCACCTTGGAGCCACCACCTTTACAGATAGTTGTTTATTCACTGTCCACCTGAGCTGTGATTGACACGCAGAGAACGATCCCTTTTAAGAGGGCTTTTGCTGAGAGAGTAGTCATGGCACCATGCCAGTGAGAGACAAAGCTTTTGAAGGAAGGTGATAGAGATAAAATATGGTAGTTCATGGGGGGTGGATTTGTGGCCTAACAAGGTTAATGGGTAGGATTAAGGAAGAATATCTGAAGGGGTTGGTGGCAGTTCTCTAGATTCATAAGATACGAGGTTGGAAATTGCTCGAAGATAAATTTTTGGTATGATGTGTGGTGCGGTCCCCTTCACTATTGTATTGGTTAAGGATTATTTGGTGGCAGATAATTAACAGATTTTGGAAGGCTCCAATCAATGAGAAGTGAATTTAATATTGTAGCCTAGGATTGGGATTTTTATTTTATTTTATAGGTAATCAAGAAATTTTATTCATAGAAATAGGCAAAGCCCAAGTACACAGGAAGTATACATGAGAAGCACCTAGTTAGAGGTTACCCTAGGATTGGGAAATGGATTTGCTTGTTTCATCAATGCCCAGTTGTACTAAGTTAGGTTAAGCCAGGAAGACAAGACTGTGAGGAATGCCTTCCAAGAAAGGGGCCTTTGAAGTGTAATCGCTTTACTGAGTGTTCTCCCATGGAAGTTCTCATTTCCAATGGAAGAACATTTGGAGTAAAGCTCCCTTGAGAGTGACATTTTTTGTTTGTGAAGTGGGCTAGCAGCATTAGGGGAAATCCTGACGTTGGATAATCCAAGGAGACGGTGGGTTATAGTGATAAATCAGTTCTGTATGTGTAGAAGATTAGGGAAACCGTAGGTCATTTATTAGTCCATTGTGATGTTGTTGGTGCTTTATGGCAACCTGTCTTTAAGGTCTTTAACTTGAACTTGGTAATGTCAGAATGGATGATGGACCTTTTCTGTTGCTGGAATGTTTGGCTTGACAGTCAACAGAAGTGAAGGCTTGTGGAAAAATGATCTTGATTTGTCTAATGTGGTGCATGTGGAGGGAGGATAATGATTGAAGCTTTGAGGATTTGGAGAAACTAAAACTTTTCCTTGAACACTATATACATCGGATGTCAGCATACGCGTTTTCCTTCAGCTATAGCTTTGAAGAACTTATTAGTCCTTTTCTCTTTCTAACTAGGTGTAACTATTGTATATGCTTTGTATAATTTAATGGTGCCATATTTGTTAATTAATAAACTTATCTTATTTATCCAAAATTGTGTACAACGAAGAGGAAAGAGAAATACCATACAGAAAATATGGATTAAATTTTACTAGACTACTTGAATTATACAAAGTGCCTTTTTTTATGTAGTGTTTAAGTTCTTAGCACGTCTGGTGCCTCCTAGTCTCTACTTTTGAGATTTTTGTGTTTTTTTAATGCATATGTATATTTATTTGGAGTAGAGTCAACCAAGGTTACTGAGTTCTTTATTTTTTGATAGGTAAAAGTAGATTTTATTGATATAAAGATAGTAACAGAGTACACCAGAAGTATATACACAAACAGATCATGAAACCTAATTACATCTATGTACTAGTGAGAGATACGAGCAGGTCATGAAAATTGTCCGTATTACAAATAATGGCTGAAGCCCAAGAAAATAAAGTATTGTAGAAGAATCACTTCAGCTCCTCCAAAGAACGCTCCATGTCTTCAAAGCACCTCTTATTCCTCTCTAGGCACAAGCACCACATAATGCAAAGAGGGATCATTCTCCACATAGCAACTATACGTGAATTCTCCCTAATTCCTATCCAACACCCCAGAATATCTCTAACCTTTCTGGGCATAGCCCAAGCCACCCCTGTCCTATTAAGGATCTCATTCCATAAACACCTTGCCACCTCACAATGTAATAGAAGATGATCCATTGATTCCCCATCACTCTTGCACAAGAAGCACCAATTTGCTATGATAAGACCATGGTTTCTCAAATTATTTGATGTAAGGATTTGCCCAAGAGATGCAGTCCATACAAAGAAAGCGGTCTTAGACGGTACTTGATATTGCCAAATGGCCTTCTAATGATTTTTTCTTTTTTTTTTTAATGTCAGGGAACTTCTCTGAGGCAGGGCCCTTCGGACCCACCCTTGCAGAGTAAACCCTGGTCCTGTGCACCACACCCTCGGAAGTTTCCTGCGTGAAATTAGTTAAATTGTTGGCTTTTCACCAGGGGTTGGGGCCTCAAAGGATTGTTTGCACCCATAAGGTGTTGAACCTTGAACCTTGAAGGGAGTGTACCCCAAGACCAAGGCCTTCACCACTTGGGCCAACCTTTGGGGTTCCTTCCAAGGAAATTATGATCATTAGAAACTCCCAAGAGGGCCTTGTAGAAAGAGCGCACCGAAATTTTTTTATTTCCATTCAAATCCAGATCATTTTATCCTCCATCGCACTGTCCATCGATATTGCATATAGCGAGTCAAAAAAATCAGCAAGCATATCTAACTCCCAATCATGAGCAGCTCTCAAGAAACTTACATCCCAATGGGCAGCACCATTAGAAATTACCACTAAGTCAGCCACGGCAGCCTCTTTGTCGCTGGAAATCTGGTAAAGCGTGGGAAACACCCACTTTGGACCTGTTCACCACACTAAGCATCAGGCCAAAAGTAAACTCTATCACCTCTTCCAATTGCAAATCTAAAGCACTTGGCGAATCTACCCCATCCTGCTCTAATATTTTTCCACAATCCCACACCATGTGTCCCTCTAACTTCCTTAGAACACCATCCCCCCCATCATACTCCCATATTTGGCATCTATGACTTCTCGCCATAAACCCTCCCCTTCCTTATGGTATCTCCACAACCATTTCTCCAAAAGTGCTTTATTGAAAACCCTCACATTGCACACCCCCAACCCACCACATTGAATGGGTAAGCAGACTTTATCCCAACCCACAAGATTGAACTTAACTTCTTCCCCCATGCCTCCCCACAGAAAATTGCGAAAAATATTCTCCATACAAGAAAATTGGAAAATTGCCACTTGGCAATGGGTGAAAATTTTCTTACAGGGTGATTTTCTATATGCCACAGGAAAATTGGAATTCAGATCGATGGTTTTGATCATATATTCATTTCACATATTCTAGTGCATTTTCTTTTTGTTCTTCAATGGATTTCTGATGACTTCTTATCCCTGGTCATTGTGCCTGTTAAATCAAGAGATTTCTGATCTCATTTGCAAATGTTGCTATACTATATCTTTATTTTTCTCCATGTAGGCCTGAGCAAGTTGACTGTGCTTGACTTTTTATCTAGTCTAAGAGCACTGGCATTGGCTTTGCCATATGCCAATATCAGGTAAAATTGAGCTAATCAGACATAAAAACCTCTGCATTGGATTAGGAATAGTAATCTAACTTTGGTTATGAGCTATAGTACTTCAGCAAATTTGTCTGTGTACAATAACTTTCTTTTACAAGTAAGAAGTAATTTTATTGGAAACAAATGTATAGGCAAAGCCCATGTATGCAAAAGAAAACACCTAGATACATTGTAAAAAACAGAAAGTGACAACAGAAAATCATGAACAGAAGCTCCGTTAATCACTATAGCAGAAAACCTAAGCAATAAAGAGTACACAAAAAAGTTCTGGATTTGCTCCAAAGTATGCTCCTTGTCATTAAAACACCGCTCTTTCCTTTTCATCCAAGTGCCCACATAAGACAAAGGGAACCATCTTCCAAGCCTCATCCACTTGCGCACAACCATGAAGCCCATTGCAACACCCAATTAGATCAACCACTCTCAAAGGCATCACCCAAGCCAAACTGATTCTACAATAGATGCCATCCCACAAATTATGACAAAAATACTAGTAGATATGCAAAATATGATGAAGAGAAATTAGATAAAAATAATAATAAAGCCAAAAATAAATAAATATTTTATTGTTCAATAGAGTTTAGATGAATAATCCAATGTGGAATAGTTTTTGAATGAGATAGGCAAAATGCAAAAATTGTGATTATAGGCAAGTTTTGGCTAATGGGATAGCCAAACTGGTGCTAGTGCTCTAAAGAGGTTGCTTGTGGTATGTTTGGCACAAGGGTTAGTTAGCCTGATATTGGACATGGCTATGGATTCTATTTTAATGTGTCTATCCCTCTCTGTTGATCGTTGTTACTGAATACATTTACCTGAGCCTATATGCATTTCCTGCCGTGGAAAATATGTTAATATCAACTATACTTGTTTTGCTAAATTAATATCTGAACTATACACGGAAGCAAAAAATACTACCTCTACTATTACTACGTCTACTATATTTTGTTCCGAGTGTAAGTTTGAATGGGTATACTCTGATGCCATTTCTTGCGGGGTTTATAATCAGCTTTTGCAACAAATGAGAGGTGATGTAGCCTTACTGACATTGGAAGATGGTGGTTCTCCTATTCAAAATCCTTCTACTGCAGCCGAAGATGCACGATTAGCATCTCTTATTTCCCTTGATGGCATAGTGAAGCAAATCAAGGTTTTTTACCTTTCTTTAAACTAGTTTGTTCGTTTATTGATGATTGGTTATGTGGTATGGAAATAAGCAAGTTCGTAAATGTATACTGACCAGGATATATTGAGGCAATCCTCTGTAAGCACCCTCAGCAAAAGTAAGAAGAAACTATTGCTTGCATCTTTAGATGAACTTATGGAACGGATGCCTTCCCTTCTTGATATTGATCATCCATTTACTCAGAGGCAAATTGCTGATGCTCGTCGTGTGGTTGAGGTATGTATAACTTCTACATTTTCAAGAGAGAATTTGTATTCAATTCTCGTTTCCAGTTTGTTGGAAGAGAATAGCTTGATTGTTTATATTTTTCTATTAGCGTATGCTTTACTGCAGCCTTGGCTACAATAGGGTATAAGAAGTTTACAGAGGAAGTATGAAAAATATATCAGGGTTGTCGTGATTGAGAAACCAGGCATATTTCCAATACTCAATAATGTTTTTATCTTTTTCCTTTTCATGCATCTCCGAGAATATAAAACGGTAGAATGGGCTCATGTAGTTACATTTGCAATGATCTGAGTTGTATAGGTCTGAAACATAAATTCAATTAGTGGAAGGAGAAAATGGACATGTCATGAATGCATCTGGAACAGTGATGCTCTTGACATATTTTTTTCTTTTTTGGTCAAATACGACATGATAATAAGAGGATGTGGATGTGTGGAACCCTTGTATACCCTTTCTACGTCCATTGCTTCGGACTTTTGTCAGAGACTGTACTTGATAGATTTTTCTCCCTGTTGCTGGTCAATAATTTCAATTTTCCCTACACTGCTGCAGTCAATTCCTGAAGAAGATGACCACCTTCCAGAGTTATCAGATGCTCGTAAAGCATCTGCCGATTTGGCTTCTGGTACTGAAATTGATGTGGCTCAGTGGAACGTCTTGCAGTTTAACACTGGCTCAACAACCCCATTTATAATTAAGTGCGGGGCAAACTCAAATTCAGAACTTGTTATTAAAGCAGATGCCCGGGTTCAGGAACCTAAAGGTGATGAGATAGTGAGGGTTGTTCCGAGACCATCGGTTTTAGAAAATATGACCTTGGAAGAGATTAAACAAGTGTTCTCTCAACTCCCCGAGGCTCTGAGCCTGCTTTCCCTAGCAAGGACTGCCGATGGTACTCGAGCTCGTTATTCTAGACTTTACAGAACTTTGGCCATGAAAGTTCCCTCATTGAGGGATCTAGTTGGCGAGCTTGAAAAGGGGGGAGTACTGAAAGATGTGAGGTCATGAGTGCAAGATTGTGTTGTGAAGTTGTGGTAGATTCCACTTATGCGAGCTCTGTGTTTATATAATTTTGGGGGGTTTGTTGAAACAGTTTGTTATTGTGTAATTCATGGCATGCTCTGCCTGGCCGACATTATCTTTGTATTTGCAACTGCTCTCTCCATAATGAACATGCATTGTCCACCTTTTTAAAGGCAATTAGTATTTTTATTGTATAGATATTTAGGAGCGGACTCGGATAGCTATATTGCCTTAGAACTTCCAGAACCAAGCGTTGAAAGTTCAAAGAAACATAAAAACTAAAAACAAACATGGAAGTTTAGAGTAATGGAGTAGTTTTGATCTCATGATCTCGGGCCAATGACTGTTGTAGTACAATAATTAGGGTTGAACCAATCTTTTTTTGTTTTTTTTAATCAGTAAGAGCTTTATTAAAAAATAGGCATAGCCCAGTATATAGGACATATACTAGTGCAGCACCTATGCATGAATTTCTAAAAATACTAGGAAATCATGAATGTTCATACTATTAAAATCTATTACAATCGACCATGAAATCATGTATTAAGAAAAAAAAAAAAGTCCCAAGCACGTTCATACTATTTACAATCCTTGAAACTTTGGCCATTCCTTTCCATCTATATACACCACCATAAACAGATTGAGATCATTTTTCACATGGCTGCTATTTGAGAGTTACCTTGGATGCCTCTCCAGCCGGCAACTATCCTTTGTGGCATCACTCAATGGAGCCCCACTGTAGGAAAGATATCATTCTACAAGCTCATGGCTACATCATAATACAATAATAGGTGCTCTACAAACTCCAATTTTTCTTATACATATAATGTCAATCTAACACGATGATTCGGCATTTCTTTAGTTTATCTAAGGTGAGAATATTTCATAATGAAATTGTCCATACAAAGAAAGAAGCTTTTAAAAGGGTCTTAGGCCTCGTTTGGGAATGAGATGAGATGAAAAATTTGTGAATAGTTGTGAAATTGTTTAAGTTAAGATGCTTTATTGGGTTTTGAGAAATGAGAGAAAAAGTTAAATAAAAATGTTATAAAGTTCAAATATTGTTAGAATATAATTTTTTAAAATAATTTTATTTTGGAATTTGAAAAAGTTGAATTATTTTTCCTGTTTTGTTTGGAAGTTTTCGAAAGTTGTAATGATTAGCTAATGATTAGATAAAAAATTGAAGATTTGAAATTGAAAAATGTTAGTATTTGTATGATGTTTGGGAAGGAAATAAGTTGAGATGAAACATAATGAAATTGGTTCCCAAACAAGGCCTTAGTCTTCCATAGGTTCTTCCATTGGAATGGATTTGTATCTTGTGTCATAAGGGACTTGTAGAACAATTGTATAGTAAATCTCCCCTTCTGTGACGGAGACTACAATATATATTCACTCTACAAGTATAATCAAGATTGAAGAAATCTGTAAATACTGTTAACGCATGTTTTGTAGCCGCTAGACAACGACAGCTCCATGTACCTGCTAGGGCGGAAAAAAGGGGTGGCCGAGGGTAGTAGTGTCACCTTTGATGCCAAAGTCAGATACTTTCTCCAGGTTTTGGGCTAGCAGAAAGTTTTAAGAGTTTAGAGAAATGTACCGAGTGTGTAACCCCCTTTCCGTTGTCCTCTATTTATAATTGATTTCTCGTGGGATTCTTCTGTTGCGGTAATAATCGCCTTTGTCTTGGATGACATAATATTGCATTTAATGTGGCCAGTCCTGTCGGCTATAGGGGTCTGGCCTTGGGGCTGTCCATTTCGAGCCGTATTTAATACGACCAATCCGCAGGGGACTGGATCCCCACATGTCTGTTCCCCATTTATGTGTGGTGACTAGAGGAATCGCCGGCTACCTTACTCTATGGGCCCTTGGGTTCACCTGGGCTTCCCCCTATTACGGGCCGTGGGCCTTGGCACAAGGGGTCTGGGCCAGCTTGACTGGGTACAAAAATCTCTTTTCCAGTTGCCCCGCAAATTTTCGTCACGTGGGCGTGGCCGAAATTTAATTCTCTAGCACGCTCCCTCTTCCTCTTGAATTTGCTGCACAGCTGCACATTTCCCTGCCTCGAGAACTTGTGTAATCATCGCGCTCCCACATCCTATCACTCTTTCTATTGGGGTTCCTGAACCATTGCTTCGTCCCTATTTATTCCCCCTTCCCTGCTCCTGAGCACCCTTTGTTACTCTCCTCGCTCTTGCTTATTTGGTCTTCTCACTCTCCCACTATTCTCGTGTTTCTGCTTTTGACTCCATTCCAGATTTGACTACAATGGCTTTCAAGAGTACCTCTCACTGCGATTCTACCTCCTACGATGGACACAGATGGTTCACGGTTATTGAATCCATGACCCTCGATGCCTTTCAATGTATGTATGGGATCCCAAATTCGGTGGTCTAGGAGGTTCTGGCCCTAGGCAGCGGGGCCATCGATTTCGGGGGCTACGTCGAGAGAGTGACTTTGTACTTTGGAATGTTTGCGCAGGGTGTGAGGCTGCCCTTCTACAACCTAATTTGCAACCCCTTGGACTTCTTGGCCATGGCCCCAGCCCAGGTGCACCCTAACGTTTGGAGGATCCTGACGTCATGCTTCGTGGTGTAGCGTATGGTCCTGGAATCCGTTGGGAGAAGAGTACCCAAACTTGACTGCTTGGGAGTTCCTGTTCACCCATGCGGTCCATGCTTTGGAGGGCAACATCTATAGCTTCCGGACCCTCTTTCTCAAATTTTGACTTGCTCGGCTTGAGACCCACCACTCTAATGCCAAATGGTGGCAGAACAAGTTCTTTTCTGTGGCGGGTGAAGGATGTGAGTTCCCACCAGGTGAAGCCGCCGCTCAAGAGTTCCCCATTTGATCCAACTGGGGGATCATTCCTAATGACAAAAAGATCACATTCAACTTGTTCGATTGCGAGCTGCTCTCAATCCAATTGGTGTACTTATGGGTCCTCTTTACTAAAGAGAACACCTCTGGTTCCTCGTTGTGCTTGATTGATCTCATGTGGTAGGCCGCAGTTTCCTAGGGAGGCCTTTGATGCCACGAGGGGTTAAGCAGCCATAAGAGGGCTCTTCGGGCAGCGCTGCAAAGAGATTTCTTTCAAAGGGAGAGACGGTCCCTGTAGAATTGGAAGGAGCCGTAGGCAGCTTGGGGTGGTTCGAATCCACTCCTCCAGAAACAATTCCTACCCCGCCATTCTCCCAAGACGCTTCCACTACCCCCCTGGGCAACCAAGGTGGGGAGCCAGGTTGCGATCAGGATGTCGAAGAGTTGGAGGCCGCGTTTCTGGAGGCTCTACATTAGTCTGGCTTAGGTGCCTCTTAGGCCTTCGTCGTTGTTGAGCGTTTGAAGGCATTTGGACACACTTGTGCCTCTTTGGTGGCTGGTGATCGGGAGGTTACATTGGCTGTAAACGGATACCACGTTGGCCTCGACTAGAGGGGACCGCCCAGGTTGATGGCGACGACATCCTGCATTTCGCCAATGCCAGCTCGGGTGCAGCTCCCATCGACATGAAGCCATCTGAGCGGCCCGCTCCCGAGGGTCTCTCCCGTGAGAACTCGATTTTACGGAGCGAAGATGGGTCCTCGTCTTCGTCATCCTTGATCTATGCTTCTGTCAAACAAGACTTTTCCTTGGCTACCAACTTTAGCGGTGTCTCACGGTCAGTTGCCTCCTTGGGTGGCAACTCGCGCCCCCGAGACAAAAAACCTGTTATGGAGCCTGCTCTGGCACTTTTGATGCCTCCTCCCTTGGGCACTTGGGTGGGATAGGACCGCGGAGTAAGGATGGTGCCTCATCATCCTTATCTGCTAAAGAGGACGATAGGGCCAGGGGAGAGTTGATACGGGGAATGGCCGATCAACAACCTCAAGTCGAGGTCCTGCGAGGAGAGGGTGAGGATATTGGAGGGCAAGGTTGTTGTCGCAACCAAGAAGCTTGCTTAGATTTCTCCCTAACTTGAGGTGGTTAAATGTCTACGTAACAAGCCTGGAGATGTGTATAATTCCCAGGGCTAGAGAGGATGAGAGAACATTTGGTGGTGAACCCTCACGATGCCCCTGGGACTCTAGACTTGTCCCACTTCACTCCTTCTCTAGTGGACCGTAGACACTGGCTCAGTCTGCCCAGGGCGATGTCAGGAAGCGAGAGGCCAGTTCCCTCCCATGTTATGTGGACTTGAGCTCGCCGGTTCTTTACCCCACAGTTTCTGCATGCAGCACTCCCTAGCTACTACTTGCTTGTCGCGCACCACTCACACATCGTTCTTTGTTGGAAACTTGATCTTTAGGTGGTAGGTCGTGGTAACCAGCTCCAAGTCATTAAACATCGATTGTCTGATGATGGTGTTGTTTGAAGAGTGGGCCTTGACTACGGGTTCTTGTTGTGCACCTTTTTGTCCCAATGGTGATGGAGAGCTTAATGGCCTCCAATGGTTGCACCGCATTGCTGGAGAACCTATTTCAGAGGCTTGGGGGATGGTCGTAGCCTATCTTGCCGATTTCCATTTTGGAGAAAGCCTCCAAGAAGAGGATGTATGCTGAGCTGCCGTTGTCTACCAGTATCCTTCTGGACGTCATCATGTGGATATATGGCTCTTTCACAGTCCTTGTCATCAAAGGAGATAGCGGGGGTCTTTTGGCTACCCGCACCATACGGTGCGGGATAGCACCCTCCCCACCCCCCGCCCCGCATGGGCCGGTTGTGGGGTTTTCACCCCCACCCTCGGATCCCGAGGGTGGGGACGGACTCGCAATCCGCACCACCCCCTGCCCACTTCAATAACGGGTCCAAATGAAAGTTATTTATAGGTCCAAAAGTGATCAAAAACACATTTTTGGATTCAAATTATAATGGAAATTTGTAAATATGACTATAATTAAAAATTATGTAGTTTTTAAATTTGCTAATGCATATTTTATATAAGTTGTAATGTAATACAAGTCTCACACTATAAGAGTCCCACATTGCTTAAGTGTGAGACTTGTATTATCAAGACAATTTATAAAAGGGTCATCTTACTACATTAAAACTTATATAAAGTATTAAGTAAAAGTTCTACTTAATACATATTAATATATTTACATATAGTAAACATAATAAATATTATATATAAATATATATATAATTGGGTGTGGGGCAGGGCCCTGCTGGGGCCTTATTGCCCCCACTCTCGCTTCGCTAACCTTCTTGTCTCGTCTCCTGCTTGTCTCTCCCTACTCGCTCGCCCAAGGGGCGACGAGTGCTGGCACCTGGTCGTTTATGCATCTCTCACTGGACTTCCTCATGGATCTCCTTCATGACCTTCATTCTCAAGAGCTGGCAGTCTTCAGTCCTGTGCCCTTCTTCTTTATGGCAGGCGTAATATGAGTGGACCTTTCAGTTATGGGCTTCGTCCTCTCGCTAACGTCTTCCCTCTTGCATTTGCACGTGCATGCTCGTGTGCACCTTCCTTGGGGAGGTGCCACAGTCGCTCTTCTTTTCGCCCAACCCCTTCTTTGCCTGCTTTGCACCTACGTACCTTGGGGTGGTCAGAGCTCGGAAGGTGTCTTCAATATTGACAAAGTCATCAGTTTGGGGTGTTTTGCTCAATTTATGCCATGAAGGGTTCAAGTAGGGGTGTAAAAAAAAAAAGCTTGAAAAATCGAAAAATCAGTTCGGATCGACCTGAATCGGTCGAACTGGTCTGGTCCGGAACCCATTTTCATAAGGAAAAAACCGGCCGGAACTGGTCCGGTTCCGGTTCTAGGCTTTTTAGGCCCAAACCGGAGCGGTTCCATATAATATGTATTTTAAATTATTGTTTTAAATATTCTATATAATATTTTTATTTTATATATAATATATATAATAATATAAATTATAATTATATCTAAAATAATATTATTATAATTTATAAAATAAAAATGTAATCTTAAACATAAAAATGTAATTGATCATATACTTTAATCATAAAATTTATGTATTAATAACATTTTATCATAAGAACCACTTAAATTGAGAAAAAATAATTAAAAAAAAATTGATAAATCATAAAATTGATAAATAATAAATTAATTTAAAAATAAACTGAACTTGTAAAACTTTAAACTGAAATTGATAGATCACACCAATATTTTTTTTATCACTTACAATTAAAAAAATCCTAAATATCAAAAGATTTGAATTTATATACCAAAATTGTAAATAAGATCACTAAAATATTATTTATCAAAAAAGAAAGAAAATCACTCCAATTTTATTAATTTGTTACCAGATTTTTATGAGCTAATAAATTTTCAATATATTCTTTTTGATAAGTGCATAATTTATTAGTAAATTAGTAATACTAATATACATTAGTATATAATTTATATTAGTTACAATTTACATTTTATGGCCAAATACTAAATTATAATTATATATAAGATAATGTTATTATAATTTATAACATAAAATTTTAATCTTTAACAAGAAAATTTATTTGATCATATGTTTTAAACATAAAATATATATATTAATAACATTTTATGGCCTAATAAATTCTCAACATATTTCTTTTGAATTTTTGATAAATACATAATACATTAGTAATACTAATATACATTAGTTTATTAATTACATTTCGCTTTAATTAGAAAGTATTAAATCCACTTTAAGTCTATATATAAAGAACTATATAAATCATTATAGTATTAGTTATACTAATACTATATCACTATAAGTCTATATGATACTATAGTGAATCAGTGATATAGTAATACTAATACCATTACTATTAGTATAACTATAAGTGATATAGTTATATTGATAGTTATATTGATACGATTATATAGTTATACTAAATTAAAATTACTATAAGTCTATAAAAAATACTAATATATAGTTATAAACTTATACTAATCAGTAATCGCTAT
The DNA here is from genome assembly GCA_003123785.1 of Pterocarya stenoptera. Taxonomy (NCBI): domain Eukaryota; kingdom Viridiplantae; phylum Streptophyta; class Magnoliopsida; order Fagales; family Juglandaceae; genus Pterocarya; species Pterocarya stenoptera. The sequence continues at coordinate 93,740 of QEOT01006773.1, forward strand.
TACTTTAAGTTTGTAACAAATATTTATTCTAATACTAATATAGTTATACTAAATCACTATTACTTATACTAATATGGTTATACTAAATCACTATTATTGAATCAGTGATATAGTAATACTAATAGTACTATTATTATTAGTATTACTATAAGTGATATAGTTATATTGATAGTTATACTAATACTATTATATAGTTATACTAAATTAAAATCAATGTAAGTCTATAAAAAATACAAATATATAGTTATAAACTTATATTGATCAGTAATCATTATAACTTTAAGTTTTTAACTAATATTTATACTAATACTAATATAGTTATACTAAATCACTATAACTGATACTATTATATATTTATACTAATCATTGATTCACTATAAGTAAATCACTATAACTATATATAGTATTAATATCACTATTAGTATAGTATATAGTATTAGTAATAATTTAGTATCAATATATTATTATATAATATATAATATATATTCCATAATAGTCTATAGCTATTAACTTATTTATTATAAAGCAATTACAAATATTAATGTAATTATGTATGATATGACTATCAATTAACTAACCTATCACCAATTCACCATTAACTAATAACATTAAATAATATATATTCCATAATATATAACTCGTTTCACACAACTCAATTTTTTTTTTTTTTTATAAATCGTCTGTTAAAACGGCGCCATTTGGGTCCAACTTCAATCCAAACGGCGCTGTTTCAACGTTAGCTTCAGTTCCCCCCTGCGGGAAATCTCATAAATCAGAAAACCCTAGCCCTCCCTTCGTCGCATCCCCCCCTTTCCAGACCCTCTGTGACTTCGTCGAAGTTCTCTTCATCCCCTCCGTTGCTTCTTTTTGCTGATTTCCGATTGGTGTTCTATCTCTCTCTTTGGTTTTGAATCTTTGATGTTGTTGAATCGTTGATTTTGAGTTGCTCCATTTAGGTGATTTTTTTTATTCTTAATCTCTGCAATATTGTTACTTGTTCATCAAAATAGGGGTGTTTGGGTTCCTTGATTATTAGTCAAGGGCTTTGATTTCTGGTGGGAATTGGGTATCTTGGTGGTTCTAACTTCTACTAGTATTTATTACCGTTTCACTTTTTAATGCTCACTCTTAATTGCTTAACTTGCAAGCAATTGTTTATTGGTCCTTTTGTGGTTTCTGAGGTATTTTGGAATTGGGATGTGGGTATTCGAACTTTAAACATTTACTCTACTTTGATACCAAATTAAATCAAACAGTTTATTTGTTCCAAAAGCATAGAAATAAGCAAACTTAATTCTCAGAATCATATCCCAACAATCATGCATAAGTTGCGTACAAATAGATGATGATTTTCACATCCAAAAAGGTCTATTCCTTTCACAATCTGTCACCTGTGGGCTGAATATTAGCTACGATGAAAAATAGCATACATATAACGGGACGAGTACCCACCAGAAGTGTTGAGATGTGTTTTAAGTGCTCTTCATAATGTCTTACAATGAAGAATAAGAATTGCACAAATGACACCCAATATAGCTATTGTGGAACTTGAAATATCTAGTTATGTATGGGAAGAAAAATAGTTTCAACAAAGTATGACAAACCAATACACTTTCAGAAAATGACATGAACATATAGTGAAAAATTAGAAAATCGGACCGGAAACTAGTAGAACCAGAAGTACTGGTTTAGGAGGGTAACCGGTGTTTAATCGGTTTTAGAAAATACAAAACAGGTGTATACCGGTTCGATCCTAAATTTTATCCAAAAGAGACTGGTTACACCCTTAGGCTTAAGGGCAAAATGCCGCCCAGGAGTGCCGCCAGGATGATCTTCTCGTCCTGGTCATCCGTAGTCATCCACTCCTTGTTGAAACGGTACAAGTACACCTTTAATCTCTCCTCTTCCCTGTGTTCATTGTGAGGAGGTAAGCGACCGATTGTCTCCTTTTCCTGTTGGCCATGAATCGAGTCAAGAATTGGCGGCCCAGCTCCTCGAAGTTGTGAATGGTGCCTGATTGAAGGGCACTGAACCATGCCCAGCTATAACCTTTCAACGTCAGGAGGAAAGCCTGACACGCTATCTCCCCAGAGAAGCTGTGGAGCATCATATGAGTCTTGAATGTTTCCAGGTGCTTGGCTGGATCCTTCAACCCATCATACATCTCTATTTGTGGGGTCCTGAATTTTGGGGGAAGTGGGGCTGCCATCACCTTAGCGTTGTAGGGTAGGTTTGTGCTGCTGAGTAGCTGGTTCACGGTGGATGACCCTCCTATCTTCTTTGTCATCTCCTCATACTTGCTCATGAGACTGCACAATTTGTCGCCCATTCGCTTATGCTTTTCGTCTTTAGGCGGTGCCCTACTAGTGTTCCGCGACTCTCCTTCCTTTCGCTCAATCTTGCTTGGTCCGGCACTCCCCTCAAACTCGGAATTCCTTTACTTTAGCATTTTGTTATATCGTCGGAGGGCTTATGCATATGAGGTCAATCATTTCACAAGTTCATCAATTTTCGTGAACCTTCATTCCATGCTCGTGGATGTAGACTCTTGCTCGAAGGTTGCACAGGAATGCATTGTGGTCGGCATACAAAAAGCATGCTGACACTGTTAAGTTGAAATAATATTAAATCCCACAGACGGTGCCAATTGTTGATGGGTGTTGTGTAGCCGCTAGGCAACGACAACTCCCTATAGTTGTGAGGGCAGAAAAAAAGGGTGGTGAGGGTGGTGTAGTCACCTTCGATGCCAAAGTTAGATCCTTTCTCCAAGTTCCAAGCTAGCAGAAAGGTATAAGATTTCTCGTGGGATCATTTTGTCACAGTAATGATCGCCTTTGTCTTGGATGACATGATATCGCATTTAATGCGGCCGCTCCTGTCGGCTATAGGGGTTTAGCCTTGGGGCTCTACACTTCAAGCCGCATTTAATATGGCCGATTTTGCAAGGGACATGATCCTAACTTGCTATTCCCCATTAATGCGTGGTGATTGGAGGAACCACTGATTGCCTTACCCCTTCATGGGCCCCTGGGTTCACCTGGGCTTCCCCTAGTTGGGGGCTGTGGGCCTTGGCATGAGGGGTCTGGGCTCAGCTTGGCTGGGTACCAAAAATTCCCTTTCCAGCATCAATTTCCTAACCTTTGGCAGCTCTAAGGAAGATGACATTCCATTGAGAACTACTAGATAGATCCATAAGGTTTGAAATTGAATTCTCCTGTCTTTGTGCAATACGTAGATTGTTGGGTATGCTTCCTTTAGGATTTGATCACCACACCATAAATCATTCTAGGATTTAATTTTGGAACCACCTTCAATTGCAAAACATATGTATAGAGAGAATATTGTCAATCCTTGTCTTATGTGTTTCCAAAGCTCCATTCCTTGTGATTTGTTCACATCATTTGAGTACCATCCTTCTCACAATCCACCATATTTTAGATCTATTATAACCCTCCACAAAGTACCCCTCTTTATAGTATCTTTACAACTAGTTACCCAATAAGGTCCTTATTGAAAGCCAACAAGTTCTGACTTTCCAACTCTCAATGTATCGTAGTGCAAACCGTAGCCCAATTTACCAAATGGAACCTGAATTCTTTATCCATTCCTCCCATAGGAAATCTTGTTAAAGTTTCTCTAACTGGTGAGCCAGTTTGCAAGGTAGTGGAAACAATGATAAAAAATAAGTGGGCGAGTTGGAAAGAGTACTTTTTAACAAGGTAATTCTACCACCTTTGGACAAGTATATCCTTTTCTTGCTAGCAAATTTACACTCCTTTTTTTCCAACACCTCATCCCATATAGAGACTTTGGCTTAAATGAAGCACCCAAGGGAGGACTGAGATGCTTCATTGGCAAGGTTGAAATGTTGCACCACAGAATATTGGCCAAGCTTAATATGCTCGGAAAATTTCCAACTGGAACTAGTTCGAACTCGGTGAGACTCACTTTCAAGCTCGACACCGCAAAGCAAAGTAAGAGAGCCCTCAAAACTTGAATATGATCTTGACTAGCTCTATAAAAGACAAGAGTATCATCCACAAATAAAAGGCGAGTCATCTCAGGATTGTCGCTTCTTGCTTACCCCACTACAAATCCTAATAGAAATCCTTCTTACACGAGACTAGTGATCATTTTATGAAAAGCTTCTATTATGAAAACAAAAAGTAATGGAAATGGGAAATCACCTTGTCTTAAACTCATAAAGCTTCCGAAGAAACCCATGGAGTACCGTTCACTAATATGGAGAAACGTACAGTGGGTATATAGAATTTAATCCAAAAGCACCATTTCTCTCCAAGGCCACACCTCTCAAGCATATGTAATAAAAAAAATTCGAGCTAACAGGAGCATATATTTTCTCCATATCAAGTTTGCATAGTAACCCTAGTTCACCCAACTTAATTTTACTATCCAAACATTCATTAGCAATGAAAACCAAGTCAAGTACGAATGTATTTGGGGCTTTGAAATAATCTTCTCCAACATTGTACTCAATCTATTAGCCAACACCTTCAAAAAGATTTTATACATCCCACTCACTAAGCTAATGGTACGGAAATCCTTAATCTTTACCACCCCTGGCTGTTTTGGAAGAAGAGCAATAAAAGTAGCATTAAGGCTTTTTCAAAGTTACCTCTTTCATGAATCTCATGGAAGAAGCTCATGATATCATATTTAACTAACTCCTAGCATGCCTAAAAGAAAGCCATAATGAACACATCCAAACCCAAAGAGTAGCCAATTCATCCCACGAGCCTCTTTTCATAATATGAATTAGGGCTATAAACACTGACAAAGGACCATTAAAACCATCTTCAACATTCTTGAAAGATATGGCCACCATAAATTCCCCCACAAACTCCTCTGTCTTTTCCACCACCCTGTTATACCATATTATTAAGATACCTCCTGATACAACCATCCCACTTAACAACTCTACGAACTCCATATGATGCTAAGGGAGATGAACTCCAATTTCGTCTCTTGTAAACATACAACATTTACTTTCCAACAACGAAGTTGATTTCTTACTTTGATGTGCTTCTACAACTTGTTCAAACCCCTTACATTCCTAGAGACGATTTTAAACTTCATAAAACCATTGATTTTGCCCAACCCTTCATCCTACCGTGATTCGCACCCCTTCATAATTCACTGACCCAGTAAGTCTCTTTAATTCCCTTTCCATTTTCTTGACTAAATGACACTCCAAGACTGAATGGGAATGTCCAGTTTCAATGGCTACGAGTAAGGCCAAGAATTGATATTCAAAATCAATGTAGAGGAGTCATACACATAGTTGAATCTCCTTGGCTTTAAGTAGTACCCAAACTAATGCTTGTATATGATCATTCAACGGATATAGTGAATTCAAAGGGGTAGGCTCATCCCATGGATCGTCAACACAGTCCATACCATCTGCTACCTCTAGAACCTTGTCCGCCGCTGATTGAGCTCCTCCTCCTTCTTAATGTGTTTAGAGGCTTTGGGCATGAAGACTACTAAAATACCAACATCTGTTTTGACATCTCCTACACCCAACGTTTCAGTATTATCCACCATCGGCATCTCAGTGACCATTTATGGTACATCCCGTCCAAACATAGCAGCTGTAGGACTTCCAAATGTCTCAGAGGAGCTCACCAGCTCATTGTGACCCTCTTTCATTGCCTGAGAACCTATCTCACGACTGAAACTGCCATTCTCGTTTTCTAACTTTGTCAACGGCCTCAGCTCCAGTAACCCATTGACTGGGATCCCACTCCAGGTCGCCTACTTCCGACAATGGGTTCTATGTGGTCACTGGGCGATGGTTAGATGACATCGGCATTTCTTCCACCCTTTCCCCCATTTCTTCAGGTATGGAAACAACAATCGTCTACCACAACCTCTGTATTCCACGAACGTATCGACCTTGAGTATTGGAACATCTTTGTGTGATATAGCTTCTATTACCATCCTATGAGGTTGCAAAGAACTCATTTTTCTTGCCAATCGAACATTCCTCAAGTGCTCTAATGAACCGGTTTACCATGAACATCTCTAGGATCATTTTTGTCATAACTTTCTCTACTATATGGATCCATCGACTACCTTCCTATGATAATGCGAATACTTTTGACTGAATGAGAATCTATTTGGTCGTTAAGCACAGGCAACCATCATCAGTGAAAAAAGTGTACGAAGATCAAATCTTAAAGAGAGAGAAAAAAGCACATTGCACCATTTCTAAATGAGTTTTGTATGGTAACTTTTGATAGAAGGGTGTGTACTAACAAATACTAATAAGAGTCAAATTTTGTTGATATGGTATATTAACAAGTGATGATAGTTTACAAGGGCAATATTACTTTCTTTTTTTCTTTTTTTTTTTTACCGATTTATCACATATAATCACAATAGTTGATGAGATATATATTTTTAAAGCCTAATTGATGTGAAGTATATCACATCAATAACATGATTAAGAATTGAGGAGTAGAAATCAATGAATAATAATCAGTTTGTAGTTCTGAAAGAGGTACGACTGAATATAGCTTGTTGAAGAGCATTAAAATTCTACAAGAAAAATTAGAATGAAAAGAAGGGAGAAATGTACTTCTAATAAATAAAAATATGTACATTTCAAAAAATAAATAAAAATATGTAATCGTGCCATATGGTTGGTTTGAGTATAAGATCTATTTGGATAGTGAAAATATTTTATTTCATCTTATTATTATAATTTTTTAAAATTTTTATACAAAATATAATAAATAATTTAACTTTTTAAAATTTTAAAATAATAATAATATTAATAAATAATATTTTAATAATATTTATTTAATTTTTAACTTTCATTTCGTATCACATTGCATTTAAAACGTACACTGTCCGAATTTGGGAAAAAAAAAAACAAAAGAAAAAGAGAGAAGAAAAAAGAGTTGTCGCTTGTAGCTTAGAGAAACATTCTGAAGAAGTGAGAACTACAAGGGAGTTTCTGCAAAGGAGACGTTGTCGTAGCTTAGGGTTCTCAATTTGATCCTTGTTCGCAACCTGCAAATGTCTTCTTTAACGTGCGCGAAACTTACACTATTCTCCATAGCTGGAGTTGTTATCCAAATCATTGGCCTCTCGCTCTTCGTTTATGGCTTCTTTCCCGTCAAACCAGCCCTCTCTGGCATCAGGTATAAATTCTGTATACCCCCTCTCTCGCAAATAACACGTCACATTTATATACAAACTCATTTTCTCATCACTGAAAGAATTGGTTAATCTTCTTTCTGTTTTTGAGACTTATATGCTTGTATACTTTTGGCTTTCCTTTTCTTTCTTTTGTGATTTCAGCGGTACCGAGAGTTTCCGTGTGCCTCGGTGTAACTCAGTTCACAATGAGAGCGAGGGAGATCTGCCTCCGGACCAGCTAAAAGCGCTCTATGAGGTACTTCATATTTGTTTAGGAGCCCTGCTGATTGATTTGTGCTCCATGGAACCTGTATTTAGTTCTGAATCACTTAACATATGCAGCAAACAATCTGTGGATTTGGAGTTGGGCCTGTTTTCAGTTCCAAGGCTGTAATTTCTTTTAGTGTACAGAGCTTATCCGTAATTGATTATTTCAGTTATGAATAAATGGGTTGTTTGATATCAAGTAAAATATCACGAGCATTTTCTTTTCATGAGCGTTTTGACTGATGGTTTTAAATGGGCTCAACATTGTTGAAAATGTTGTGCGAGTATGCAAGCCTACCAAGAAAATAATGGTTTCCTATTTTCAAATTCTGGCTGAAAATTGGGATAGTAGCAGATGCAGCTGCTGGCTGGAAATGATGGTAATACAAGAGTTCTACAATGTCAAATATTTTATAAAGGCTCTGTATACCTCACAGGAGTATGCTGATTTCTGTTGATGCTGTTGCTGATGTAGTGCTGTATTAATTCAACAGAGGGTCTCAACTTGACACTTCTCATACTTCATAATGATATCTTAATTCTCTATGGTTGAATCGCATGGTTCTTAATGGAGCATGCAAGAAAATTCAAATGATATCTTCTGTATTGCTTAAGTATTTCTTTTTATTTTTTAAAATTCCTATTAATGCAATATTAGGGGGCAAAAAGTGAGTGGAATTGCTACTTATCCTTTTGTTACTAAGTGGGAAATTGGTTACGTGTCTTAATGCAGGAACTATCAGGAATCCACCCGTTTGACCGACTAATTTTAATGGTATGTAAAGTTTGTTCTGTGAGCCAAATCTGTCAAAATGGCTGCTTTGGAAATCAATGCATGTTGGCTGTTAATGTGATAAAATGAATAAGAACCAGTTTGTCATTTACAACCATGTCAGTTTAGGTTATTGATGGTCTTCCAGCGGAATTCGTCCTTGGCAAGGACCATCAGCCTCCACCCAAGGCTTTGATGGAAGCTATGCCGTATACTCAGTCATTGTTAGCAAATGGAGTGGCAATTGGGTACCATGCGAAGGCTGCACCTCCAACTGTAACAATGCCTCGTCTGAAAGTGGGTGTGTTTGCAATCTTTTAAATATGAACAAACTGTTAAAACAAATTTTAATCCACCTATTTTGGTGTAAAATTGCAGGCAATGGTTTCTGGGGCAATTGGGGGATTCTTGGACGTGGCTTTCAATTTTAATACCCAGGCTCTACTAGATGACAATCTTCTTGGTTAGTTGATACAATCATGTTATAATAGTTTTCACAAACCCGTCTACGAATCCAATTGACACGTTCACTCTCCTAAATGTGAAGGCCAGTTTTTAAGTGTTGGTTGGAAGATGGTGATGCTTGGTGATGAAACATGGCTTAAGTTGTTTCCAAGATTATTTATGAGGCATGATGGAGTTAGCAGTTTCTTTGTAAGTCCTGCATTTTTTGCATGCAGAGTACATCCTTTTGTTTGTGTGCGCGCTAAATACCTTTCTAGGTATTCATAAGTCCATTCCATGGGTTGAACCCATTGAAGTCATAAATTCATTGTGTGAATACTTTCAACATCATTTTTTATAGCAGATTATATTAATAAGAATATACATAGTCCAGGTACACAAGACGTATACAAGAGTTTACACCTAGTTAAGAGGAAGAAATAGAAACAAGAAAATTATGAAAATCTAGGCCATTACAATATACAACATTTGTCCCTAGGAATAGAGTTTTAACAAAGAACAATCTAATCTCCTCTAATGTTCGCTCCTTATCTTCAAAATTCTAATCATTTCTTTCCTTCCATAGGCACCAAAGAATACATATAGGAACTATCTTCCAAACAACTGGATTTGTGGAATTCCACCCAAATTCTTACAATTGGCCAGGAGCTCAACCACCGTAGCAGGCATAACCCAGGCTAACTCCAATCTTCTAAAGATATCAACCCATAGCGATCTAGCGACTTCACAATGCAGTAGAAGATGAACCACAATCTCACCATTCTTTTTGCACATACAAAGACATTACCTGACTTTTCTGTAAGTTATCCATAGTCAAAATCTTACTTAGAGAAGTTGTCCAAGTGAAAAAGTTCGCCTTATTTCTCCAATACTTTTCCTTGGAAAGCTATCATGCTGCAGATTGATGAGGGTCTTATAAAAGGATTGGACAGAAAAAGCACATTTTCTAGCGGGTATCTGACACAACTAATTAGTTCCTTGAGTGCTCAATCTCGTGGTGTACAAGGTTTTGAAAAATCAGCAAAGCTGCCAACTTCCCAATCATGGGCTGCCCTTAAGTTCACATTCCATTGGGTTGAGCCACCAGACATCTCCATGAGATCCGCCACTGATGCTTCCTGTTTAAATGCAATCCTGAAAATTGTAGGGAATGTGTCCTTAAGGGCTTGATCTCCACACCATAAATCATTCTAGAATTTTATTCTAGATCCATCACCCATCACGATTCTAGTGTGTTGAGCAAACACCCCCCAACCACTTTGTATGTGCTTCCAAACTCCCACTCCATACACCCCTTTTACCTCCCAATACTCCACCCCCTCCACATACACCCGTACTTAAAATCAATCACCAACTTCCATAAAGCTTCCCTCTCGATGTTATACTGCCACAACCATTTCCCAAGAAGAGCTCGATTGAATATCCTCAAGTTTCTAATTCCCAACCCACTAGTAGAAATTGGAGAGTAAACCTTATCCCACTTGACCAGGTGGAACTTAAACTCGTCCCCCAACCCACTCCAAGAAAATCATGTTGGAGTTTCTCTATTCGGATCGCCACACTTGCTGGAATTGGGAACAAAGATAAGAAATGAGTTGGTAAATTGGACAATGTACTCTTGATTAGGGTGGTCCTACCACATTTTGACAAATACAATCTTTTCCAACTTGCCAATCCGCGTTCAATCTTTTCTATTACTTCATCCTATATAGATTTAGCCTTGAAAGAGGCCTCCAAAGGAAGGCTGAGGCATTTCATGGGAAATGAGGAGACCTTGCATCCAAGAATGTTGGCCAACCTTTGGTGATTACGAACATTTCCAACTGGAACCAACTCCGACTTGGATAGATTCACCTTTAATCCGGACATCGCTTCGAAGAAAAGTAGGAGTGCCCTTAATGAATGGATAAGCCTTAAAAAATATCGAAGTGTCATATGCAAACAACAAATGAGAAATGTTAAGAGTACCCCGATTGGTGTCACCAATTGAAAATCCAGTCATAAAACCATTGTAACCATAGCGGACATCATTCTACTAAGTGTCTCCATAACAATGACAGAGAAGTGGGGACAACGGATCACCTATCGTAGACTGCATGAACTGGTAAAGAAACCAACTGGATTGCCATTCACTAAAACCGAGGACCTTGCAGTTGAGATGCAATATCTAATCCATTAGCACTATCTCTCTCCAAACCCACACCTCCCAAGCAAGTATAGTAGGAAGTGCTAGTTAACATGATCATAAACCTTCTCCATAACCACATCTGTGGCTATTACCAGCTTTGTCGGCAGTTCCTCTATTGTTTTTTTCCATTTGATTCACCGACAACATTACGTTGGCCTGTCGTGAATTAGTCTGAAGCTTTTTCGGCATGGGTGGCTAGTTCTCGGTGGCCGACGGTTCACATTCTCCTCGGAACCGTCACATTTGTTTTTGATCGGCAATCAAAGTAGTTTATTCATAAAAGTAGGCAAAACCCAAGTACACAGGGAGCATACATGAAAAATAACTAACTAGAGTTTACAACTGATAGTAAAAGGTCATGGACACTTAGTCCATTACAAATAATGACCTCCACCCATGAGAACAATGTTTCAAAGAAAAAGACTTTCAGCTTCTCCATTATCTTCTTGCAGTTTTCGAAGCTTCTATCATTTCGTTCCCACCATATACACCAACACATGCAAATAGGGACTATTTTCCAGATTGCTGCGACTTGTGAATTTCCTCGGAGACCTCTCCAACTAGTTAGAAAATCCACCAATCTAAAAGGCATGACCCACGATACGCCAAGTCCTATAAAAAATAATCCCACAAGGTCCTTACCACCTCACAGTGTAGAAACAAATGGTTTGTTGATTCATTCTCTTTCCTACACGTGTAGCACCAGTCAAACACCATTATCCGATGTTTCCTTAAGATTTCTATGGTGAGAATTTTGCCCAATGCTGCTGTCCAAACGAAAAAGGCGACTTTGGAAGGAGCTTTCGTCTGCTAAATGCTCTTCCGTAGAAATGTGTGCATGCCTGGACTCGTTAAAACTCTATGGAGTGATCTGACAATGAATTTACCTTTCGTGGAAGGGCTCCAAATCATCCAATCCATGGTGTCCTCGGTCATACATACAAAATACAATGCCACATAGAACTCTGTGATCTCCTTCAACTCCCAATCTTGAGCTGCCATAATGAAATCAACATTCCACTGAGGGGAGCCACTAGAAAAAAGCAAGTGGTCTGCTATCGCTGCATCCTTCACTCGTGCAAGCCCAAATATGGCAGCAAAAGTGTCTTAGAGACTTCGTTCACCATACCAATTGTCATACCAAAATTTGACACGAGAGCCGCCACCCACTAAAATATGTGTATGTCTCCGGAAGAACTCCTAACCCTTATGTATTTCCATAGACCCACCCCATATGGGCCACGTACCTCATTCGAACACCAACCACCCCATGCCTCCCCAACTTGTGCATCTATAACAGTCTTCCACAAGGCTTCGCTTTCGTGTTGATACTGCCACAACTATTTACCCAATGGTTGTACTTCATCAAGTTACGAATCCGCAGTCCACCCCCAGAAATTGGAGTACAAACCATTGACCAGTTAACCAAATGGAACTTGAACTCATCCCCCAAACCACTCCACAAAAAGTTGCGTTGTAGCTTCTCAATGCGGTTGGCCACCTTTGCTGGTAGCTGGAGGAAGAACAAAAAATAGATGGATAAGTTGGAAAGAGTACTTTTAATCAAGGTGAGCTTAACCTTTAGACAAATACAACCTCTTCCAAGATGTCAGTCTGCGTTCCTCTTTCTCAATCACTAGATTCCAAATCTGCCTTGATTTAAAGGGAGCACCCAAAGGTAAGCTAAGATACTTCAGGGGTAGAGAAGATACCTTGCATCCCAAGAGGGAGGCTAGAGCTGCAGCTTCGGGAACAGTCCCCATCGGTACCAGTTCAGACTTTGAGAGGTTAACTTTCAAACCCGAGACAACTTCGAAGCAGAGAAGTAGAGCTCTCGCAGATTGGATATGCCCAAGATTTGCTCTGTAGAAAATGAGAGTATCATCCGCAAACAAGAGGTGAGAAACATCAATAGAGCCAAAATTACCATTCCCCACCGAAAAATCATACAAAAACCCACCTTCCACAAGGTCCACAATCATCTTACTGAGAGCTTCCATGACAAATAAAAAGAGTAAGAGAGAGAGTGGATCCTCTTATCTCAAGCCATGCGAGGAGTAAAAAGAGCCCACTGGTGAACCATTCACCAATATAGAAAAACGAACTGTTGAGATGCAAAATTCTACCCAATTAAGCCATTTCTCACCAAAACCACATATTGTAAATAGATAAAGTAAGAACTTCCAATTTAGGCTTTTTCCATATCTAGTTTGCAAAGTAATCTTGGTTCTCGAGATTTGAGTCGTCCATCCAACACTTCATTAGCAATTAAGACCGAATCCAGAATTTTTCTGCCTTTGAGAAATGCATTTTGCAGTTTCGAGATTAACTTTTCCATCACCTTGCTCAATCAGTTCGCTAGCACCTTGGAGAGAATCTTGTATACCCCATTCACGAGGCTAATGGGACAATAGTCTCGAAAATCCACTGATCCCGCCTTTTTGGGAATAAGTGCTGAAAAGGTAGCATTTAGACTTTTTTCAAAACTAGCCTTACTATGGAATTCTTGAAATACTTGCATATGGTCGCCCTTTAACACTTCCCAACAGGTTTGGAAAAAGCACATTGTGAAACCATCTGGGCCTGGGGCCTTGTCACTAGCCATACCTCGAATGACTTTGCATACTACTTTTTCAAAGGGCCTCTCAAGCCACCCTGCACACTATGGATCTAGTACAAAAAAGTCAAACCACCTACTGCTGGTCTCCATGGTTGTTGTTTGGCTAGTAGATGTTCATAATATTGTGCAATGTGGTTCTTGATGATTGACTGATCCAAAGATAATTTTCCATCTATCATCAACATATCAATAATGTTGTTCCTCCGGTGCGAATTAGCCATCCTATGGAAGAACTTTGTGCACTTGTCTCCCTCCTTGAGCCATAGTACCCTTGATTTCAATCTCCAAGAGATCTCTTCCATCAATATGACTCATTCAAGTTTTGTAACTATCTGACTCTTGCGAGTTGTTTCGGATTCAAAAGGAGTTCTAGCCTCCTCCTCACCCTCCAAACCCTGTAGCTCCTCTAGAAGGGAATGTCGTTGTAGAACTACAATGCCAAAGACTTGTTCATTCCATTGCTTCAAATCTTGTTTCAACGCTTTTAGCTCTTTTGCCATTATGAAGCTTGGAGAACCTTGGAAATCATAGGAACACCACCATTGTCGTATCCTGATTTTTCACTCGGGAAACGAGAGACATTGAAGTCACCCCTATGCAACTTGGTAACTCCCACCAACTAAAAAGTCCCACCAGTTCTTCCCACAAAGACTTTCTTTCCCTCATCAGTATTAGGGTTGTAGACTCCTGCGAAAGCCCATTGGAAACTATCCTTTACATTCTCAAAGGAGCATGCCACAGTGAATTCTCCTACACAGTCCTCTAACCTTTCCACCACCCTTTTATCGAACATAATAAGAACACCCCCGAATGCTTCTTTAGAAGGCAGATACGACCATCCAACATGATGTCCCCTCCACAAACTTCGAACTACTTTCCTTGTAATAAATTCTAGCTTGGTCTCCTGTAAGCAAATGATATCACCTTGCTATTGACGAAGTAAATTTTTGACTTGGAGCTGTTTGTTTTGCTCATTCAGCCCCCTTACGTTCCAAGATATTATTTTTGGCTTCATATAGGATTTGTAGTTACCCGTCCTTTGAGACGCCCCTGGCTAGAGCTCCTCTTCCCTCCATCATCATTCATAGCCCACATTAGCCTTTTGAGTTCTCTCTCTCTATTTTTGTCCAAATTAAGAGAAGGTTCCGCTGTAGATTGCGCACCTTCAGCTTCAATAATTGTAAGTAACGCCAAAAATTCTTCTTCAAAACCCTCACAGGTTATCCCCACACAATGTTTGATCTCTATGGCCTTTCTGAATTACCCAATCTGACACCCTCGGATGAAACGAATTCAATGGAGTAGGTTCCGCCCCCTCAACAAAGGACTTGCCCCTTCCGGCGTCCACCCGCCTTTCAACCATCATTACCTCTCCCCTTGTAGCCTCGAAAACAACCAGAGCCCCGTCTAGTGTACCCTCCTCTGAGTTGCCCAGGCCTCCCACACCGTCTGAGTTGACAGAATGGGATTTCTTGGTAACCAGATCACTTTTTGACGCACGTGAAGGTCAGACGACTGCCCAAAGGTCGCCGACTAGAGTTTCTGTGGCTTCTTGCCGTGCTCCAGCCCTACCGACGAACATCTTGTCATCTCCTCTATAGGGATCTGAGATATCTCCCCTATCGGCGCCAAGGACGGCATTGGAATTGCCACATAGATCAGGACATATCAAGGCCTGATTCCATTTTGTTTTTCCCTTTGTCTCGGCCCCTTGCTTGAGGCCCATCGGAGTGGCTCACTATATTAACCCTGGGGTTCATGGTTTGTTTCCCCTTTGCCCTATCAAAGCTTGAGATTCCATCCACTAGGTTGTAGTGCTGTGCCATTGGGTGGACTAGGCCATTTGGATGGTTTCATCATTTGTTTCCCCTGGGTCATTGTCTGAGTAGCCCAAGCCTAGCCCGTTCTTGTTCCTTTCTCTACACTTCGAATTAAACTAATCACTTTCTCTTGCAAATCCGCCAACTGTATCTTCATCCCCCTTAGTGTATGATAGACACCCCCCTCTGCCAAATTTCCATCATGCCTGACACCACCACCTTCTTTGAACTGACCAATGGGTGGGCTTGCATTACGTTGTGCCTAACACTCCATTGGCCTGCAAATCCCTATAACCTTTCTCCTCCTCACCTGTTTTGAGTTGGGGCCAATACCATCAGCTGCTTTAGCGCCTCCTTGTCGGAATGATTATTCCTGTGATGAGCCTTCATCGTTGGCACTAGAGCCAACTTCCTTCCTCCATTAATTTCTTCCATTCAACCAGAGCCCAACCTTCCTCTACTGTGCCCTGCGTTACCTCCCAACCTCCAAACTGATTTGAATTTCTTGCAGAGTAACCACCAGTTTCTTCCATCCCCTACCGTCCATTTCTTCTGGTATGGATAAAAAGCTTCATCTTCCACCACCTCCATACTCCACTAGTGCCATGAAACGTCTGCGGACATTAGAACATCTTTGAGCTATAAAGCTTCTATAGCTGTCTGTCCCTTAAAGAAGCATACAATTTTTTATCGCTTCACGCACAGTCCTCCAACATTTTGATGAACCATTTCACCGTATACAGCCCTAGTGACAGCTCCTTCGTGACTTTCCAACTCTCCTCAATGATATGAATGGAGTTGCCTTCCGCCGTGACTGTAAAACCTTTAGACTCTAACAAAAGCTGTTTCGAGGCACCCATACTGTCAACATCATGATTGACAGTATCTTGATATTTATCCCTCAAAAGAATGTTGCATGCTTGCTTGTTATTATTTGAATTGCTTCTATTCAGTTTTTAGAAAATATGTTTCATACCTGAATAAAGTGGAGGTATTGTCTTATGTAGTGCACATGTGTGGGCTTGGTTATATTACCATGATATCCAGTTAGGTCAGTATTCTTCCCTGGCAGGCAGGTCATTTCTGGTAGGCTGCCTTTTGTCCGGCAGTTAATGAGCAACCTGTTTTTTGCCGTTTACTTATGATGTTTTTTGAACGCTTGGTTCAGATATGAAAGTTTTAGCATAAGCTAATTGAAATAGTGCTCAAGTTTATTCTTGCTACAGGTAAAAGATACTGTACAAGTAGATCATAATGTTTCTCGACATTTGGGTGATGAGTTAAGCAGAGATGACTGGCATCTTCTGGTTAGTATTTGTCACTTACCAATAAGTAGTAAATGGTCAATAGTTTTGTCAGAACAGTAATATCTTTTTGGTACTTCCCTGGTGATGATCATTATGATGTCTTTAAATTAGCATGTCTGCTGACAACATGGGTTGCCTCTGTGCTTTTAGTATGATTACCTTACATATAAAAGAAAAGCATTTCTACTGACTGCTGCATGAGCCATAATATATATTTTCCTGTCTTTAATATAGTCATCTGCTTGTTTTCTTCGGTTTAGTGCTGATTATTTTTCTTCGTTTTTACTTTTTTGCTGTCTTAATGGAGTGGTCTGTATCAGCTAGATCTATTATTTGGCTTACTTTTGTGAGTTCAGGACTTGAATGTCGTCTTTTATGTTGTCAAGCAATTTTGGTAGCTTGCGCCATATAATGATTCCATGCTGATACTTATAAAAAAAACAAAACGATTCCTTGCTGATACTTGAGAATTTCTCAACTCTTCCCTAATTTGCTCATATGGTACGATTGGAATATGTAAATATATCTTTTGAGCCAGGCCTCAGGAAGATGAGACTATTATAACAAAGAAGCTAATGAAAAAAATCATAATTTTCTAGTAAATGGAAGGTCCGTTCTTGTGTTGTAAGGACTGTGATGTTTCCAGGCGATATGCAGCTTTCACTGGGCAGAATCATGAAAAGCTTTGTGTTGCCATTCTAATTTTGTTCAGATAAGGCTTTGTTGTGTTTGGTTTGGCCCTCTTTTTAGGTTTGAGTGTCTTGTTCCTCCTACCCTTACTAGTTACCAAGCATATTTATAATATCCAAAATCTTCAGACTCTCCTATACTTGCACTTTCTGTGTTGCAAAAGCATCCAATGTATGTTATGAACCCACTAGGTAGAACTCACCCTTGAAAACCGGCTTGCAAGGGAAGGGTGCCTAGGGGCTTATAAACCACCAACCAATCCCATACTTAGTCGATATGGGATCGTAATAAACTTTATTCAGGTTGATGTTTGTGTTTCATAATTCTTCATATTTAGATAAAATTGAAAATTTGGATGAGGAATTTAATTTCCATTTGGATTCATACTTCATTTTCTTGAATTTAACTGAAGCCGTTGTTTCAGATTCTACATTATCTAGGCTTGGATCATGTCGGACATATTGGTGGGCGTAACAGGTATTGCACCATGAATCTTATTCAAATGTTTTTATGATATCATTTTTTGAGCTCATTTTGAATTTTGTGAAACCATTTCAGCATCTTAATGGCCCCAAAACTTTTAGAGATGGATGAAGTGGTGAAGATGATTCATACAAGTATTATTGCAAATCAAGATAATGGCCAAGGACGGACACTTTTGGTTTGTGATACCTCTTTTCTTTTTTGAGTTTGCTTGGTTGATATGTAATCCAGATTGCTTTGATGTATATCACTTCATGAATATGCAAATTCTTTATTACTAATGTCAGCTTAGTTTGTGAGCTTAGGCTTTTGGGATTTTGATATCTCTAATCTTTTTATTTAAAAATTGTTGTCTTTTGAGTGTTGGCGACAATTTTCTAAGAGTGCCCCTTTAGTATATTGAAGGCGATGAATTAAAGGCCCTATGGGGAGTATTTTCTAGCCATACTAGACTTAGGTCGGTGATAGCTTTAGGACTAGATTCTGGCATGACTTATGGTGTGGTGGTAGGGCCCTCATGAATGCTGTTCCAGAGCTGTATACTATAACGCGTGCACATGAGGCTTTAGGGGCTGATCTATTTGAGTTCGCCAGTGGCTCCCCTCTGTGGAATGTTAGTTTTTCCTGAGCACTGAGTTGCCCATAATTGAGAGTTCAAGGAGTCGTTCAATCTCATCTACTCTATAGATTGTCTTTGAGGTACAGAAGATTTTTTGGGCCCTACCAAAAAAGAGAGTTCACTGTCCAATATTTATAAAGGTCCTTATACATCTGGATAATAACCCCTTTTGTTGGAGGAATATTGGTGGATTACGATGCCTTTGGGAGAATTTTTTTCTTTTTTCCTAAGCAACCTTGGTAGGGAAGATCCTCACTATAGACAACCTAAAGAAATATCATACATTGTGACAGAATGGTGCTTTATACAAAAAGAGTGGAGCATTTGTAGATCACCTTCTACTCCATCGTGATATTACCAGTACTTTGTGGAATGATCTTTTCAGTCCAGTTGGGTTGGCTTGGGTTATGTCTAAAGATTTGTAAATCTCTTCGCCAAATTGGAGATGATGATGTAGTATCCCACAAATTATAACCAAGACTCAAAAAAGCAATTGGATTCAAGATGATTCAAATTGAATCAGTCGTAAACCAAACCAATTTTAGTGAATTTTTTGAATCGTTCACTGAATTGCTTCAATAGGCTGATTTAGACCGATTCTAGCCAATTTCAGACCGATTTGAGCTGATTCCAACCGATTTAAAACTGTATTAATTTTTTAAGTGTCTGATAACTGATTTTTTATTTATTTTTAATTTCTTGTTCAAAAATATGATAGAACTAAACATAGATTAATTTTTTCTTCATTGTATTCAATAAGAATGATAGAAAATTGAAATATAAAACATGTAGTTCTTTATTTTCTTTAGTTGAACAGAAACAATTGGAGATAAATGAGTGTTTTGTATTAAATTTGTCGTTGTGCATAAAATACTACATTTGTCATGTGCTTATAACTTAATGGTCTCCATCTTTTTTGTATATGAGGCAAACAATTCTTTGGGGCCATACCTCCTGGTGAAAAGCCAGCAATTTAACTAGTTCCGAGTAGGGAAACTTTCGAGGGTGCGGTGCACAGGATCGGGGTTTACTCTGCAGGGGTGGGTCCGAAGGGCCCTGCCTTGAAGAGGTTCCCCGACATAAAAAAAAGTATATGAGGCAAAAAAGAAAGTGGACTGAAACTAGTCAATTAATTTATATTATATGCTCTTTTATATTTGAGATTAAATGCTTGAATTGCATTATATGTGATTTTTAATAATCTTATCACATTAAAATAACTGATTCAAAATTGTCATGAATCTCCCAATTTAGTTTGTTGAATTGCCCAATTCATTTAACTAGTTCTTACCTGATTTTGATTTTTCGAGCCACGATTGTAACAATGTAAAAGATGGTCCTTGTACGTCTAGTGTGGTGTATTTGGAGGGAAAGGAATGATAGAAATTTTTAGGATTGAGAGTGGAATATGAAGGAGCTTAGAACTTTCTTTTTCAATACTTTGTTCCTATGGGTAGCTTCTCTAGATTTTCAATGAGCTGAGCTTCCATGATTTTCTTATTTCTTTTCCTAATTCTATTTTGGTATTCCTCTTGTAAACTTCCCGTGTACTGTTTTTTAATAGAATCTTCAGTTACTTATACATAAAGAAGACATCAAATTTCTTATACACCTGCCTCTTTTTTGAATTTTGCATATAGGTGGTAGTAAGTGACCATGGCATGACAGACAACGGTAATCATGGTGGTTCTTCATATGATGAGACCGACTCCCTTGCTCTTTTTATTGGCCTAAAAAATCATGCCTCTGAGCATGTTTCATACACCGTCAACACTGTTTACCAGGTAGCTCTCATTTCATGTTTCTTTTAAGCTGTTTTCTTACTTTATTTCAATGGAGCAGATGTTCAGTTGTAATAGATAACTGCAATTCAAGACTGTAATATCATTACTTGCCTCTAATTCTTGTGATCCAGGTTGACATTGCACCCACATTAGCTCTTATATTTGGTGTGCCAATTCCTAAAAACAATGTAGGTGTCCTTATCTCGGGAACTTTCGATTCGTTTACAGGTCATCTCTCCCTCTTTCTTAGGGTTGGTTGCAAGAAGAAAAGAAAGTTTGACAAAAAGAGTATAAAGAAAGAATATAGATGAAATAAATATGAAAGGAAAAAGCTACTTGAATTATGAAAAATTCATCACTCATCATCCTTGTGAAAATTAGATTTCATGCTCTACTTTCATAAATGCTGTCTAATGTAACTCTTTGTTTCCTTCTAATATGTGATTAAATGTTTATATCAGGAGGCATTTTATGTTGCATGGATAATCTGACACCATTCATCATTCTTGGGAGTGGATCAATGTCTAAATTGTTTATGAACATCTGAAACTTTTCCTGGAGATCATTGACAGATCAATGTTTTTAAGAGCTTGGCTTGATGCTTTTTATGCCTTTTGTGGTTTCTTGTGCGTTCTTCTAAAGTGTAGTTATTTTTGGTTTGTTTAATTAATTGAAGTCCATGCTGATTTGTTTTCAATTGATTTGTCATTTTAATGAATCAAATATTTATTAAATGTAAACTCAGTTCCTTAATAATCATATGCACATCTGAAAATGATAGATTGTTTTTTGATAAGTAAGGGCATCTGAAAATGATAGATAATGCCTAATGTTTAGTGTACCAGAATGAAGAATAGACTCTTAATAATTTCTGTAGTATCAAATCTTGTCTTAGATTAGTTGGATTAAAGGCCAACGTGGAAAATTACTACATTTTATGTTCATATAATTGTGAATTTGTGGATGCAAAGTTAATGGGATTATGGCTTCGTTGAGTTGTGTTCATAAATATATGGACTTTTGTCCTAACATTGTTTCCTTGTTTGTGATGAATACAGATGAACAACATCTGAAAGCATTGGAGTTGAATTCCTGGCAGTTATTCAGATTACTCCAAGCACAGTTACCTGGTTTATCATGTGAAAATTTGCCATGCGAGAGCTTTATTGATGATCAAGGGCCTAGAAAAAGTAAGTGCAATGGGAATCTGGAGAATATGATTTGTTGTTTATACTTGAATGCCACAGTTCTTCACGGTTCATGGAAGTCTAAGAATGTCTCCAGGTGGGTTCATATGGTATATTTCATATTAACCATGAAAACAAAATTCATTGCAAACATGGCTGATGCCCAGTGCTACTTCATTTGTTATGATTGTAGGTCTTATAGTAGGGCAGATTACGGTAGCATAGTTGCAGCATATTATGAGTTTCTGAAAACTGCAAGTGAATGGTTATCACGCAGAGTCACTGATGTATGTTTATTCCTTTTTAAGAGTTTCGTTGATTGAAAGCCTTTTACCAATGTGAAGATGATTTTTTTTTTCCCTTCCCGTGTGAAGGGATGCATGCAAATTACTGACTTTTTCATCCTGATGATATTGCTTTCCTATTTTATCCCTTATGCTGAAAAGTTCTACTGTTTTGCAGAAACCTGTTAACCTACTTGCTTTTGGAGTTGCAGCAATGCTGCTATCATGTCTGATACTGTCGTGCCTTATATTTCATGTCTGCAAAGAATTTTGCATTAGACAGAAGAAAAACTTTGACTTAGTTGATGGTATGTGCAATTGGAATTTAGATGAGGCTTTTATTTTGGGTGTCATCTTGATTGTTATTATAAGTATGGGTTCAAGTTCTATGGTAGAGGAAGAGCAATATATTTGGCATTTTTTGACTTCCACATTGGACCTGTTATTACTCCGTAAAACGATGCAGTCACTCCCAGTGAAAAAATCGTTCAGATTGGATGAGGGAACGAAGAAAATTGGTTTCCAAGTGTATTCCATCTTTGTGCTTATTATTTCTGGAAGAACTTTGAGAGGCTGGCATCAAGGAGGCGTGAATTGGACCCATCTTCCCGATATTTCTAAGTGGCTCGAGCAGGGTGGGAGCAATAATGTAAAACTCGTTCAGCTAGTCTCCTGCCTCCTGATCATCAGCTTGTGTTTTTTCACTCTATCTGTACTGGGATCAAGGAGGAAATTTGTTTTGGTGGTTGGGTTTAGCTTTTTGGTGTTTGGGCTGTTGGTTTTGCAACATATCATGATATATCAGGAGAACACTATTGTGCAATCAAGTTCTACTGCTACCTTAATGGTACAAATCATCTTTGCAGTTCTGGGCATTACTGCAATTGGAACTTTCATCGCCTTGCCATTGGTTATGCCTATTAGCATAACTAAGAAAAGTCATGATAGCTACACGTCAACTTCTGATCCTATTGAAATTCAAAACAAGTATCCACTAGTGGAATTAAAAGATTCTTTATATGTGATTGGGTGGACATACATTTGCCACTGGTGTCTTCTGCAGCTACTGCTCCAACAACCAGTTAATGCAGTGCCGATACTATTAATTCTAGTGCAAATTCTGGCAAGCATGATTTATTCTTCTTATAGTGGTCTACATCAGAAGCAGTGGGTTGAGGTCAGTTATGTTATCATCTGGTTAATGAGTACATATTGGTTTCCTCTCTTGTATATGTTGAAATCAAATTTTTATTGTTGGTGCTGATAGACTGCTCAATCAATAAAGGTAATCATGCTGGAAAATTTTTAAGGGGAGAAATATGAAGGAGCAGGCTTAAGGGTGACTTATTCAAATTTCGAGTTTCTTAAGCTTTAATTAAGAGAATTTAGAGTTGTATGGTATTAGCTATGTTGATGGGTCTTATCCCAGAACAAGGATTAAGAATCCAGGCTCAGATGTTGATGGGGTTTATCAGTATAAAATACGTTGTTACTAACATTTAGATAGATACTACATATTGATTCAATTCATACCGCCAAGTGAATGCGTGCATCTTTGACTAGTAGCGACACCATAAAATGCAAGTAATTGCAGTACTCAATCAGAGCATTGAAACTCAAACCTAGCGATCAAGATGAGTTCAATGTGTTAAAAGCATTTTCACCAAAAATTCAATTTCTTGAGAGCTGATAATCTTGCTTTATTTGGGATGGGGCCCCTGCCAGTTTAATGGAATTGATAGGTAGGGATGATGGTGCTAATTGCAAGGATTTTTGTTTTTGTTTTTGTCTTTTTCCTGATCAAGAAGGCTTTCAACTTGACGAATGTGTCGTTCATGGAGGCATTGTAAGATCTTTGAAAATGTTATTGTGTGCACCCCTCTTTCTCGAAAGCACTTTGTAGGTTACATATATGATATCTTTTCTTTAATGTGAATTCTAGTTTCCAGAAAAGTTGGAATTATAAAGAGAGATTAGGGCCAATTTAGAGAAGTTTTATATGTAATCATGTTTCTGCTAATATCAATATATGATTGACTGTTACTTATAAATATATATATGATTGAATGTTAAATTTGCATTTTCGTGGAGGCATTGTAAGATCTTTGAAAATGTTATTGTGTGCGCCCCTCTTTCCTTGAAAGCACTTTGTGGGTTACATATATGATATCTTTTCTTTAATGTGAATTCTAGTTTCCAGAAAAGTTGGAATTATAAAGAGAGATTAGGGCCAATTTAGAGAAGTTTTATATATAATCATGTTTCTCCTATCAATATATGATTGACTGTTACTTATTAGAAAAAAAAAATTGTTTGAATGTTAAATTTGCATTCTAGGGTGTACAATTTAGCTTGTATATAGGTTTCATAATGTATACACAGAAAAAATATAGGTTTCATATGTGTCATTCCTTTTAGATGAATTGGGTAAATATATTTGAAATTCAGAAGTTGGGAGGGGCATGAATATAAATTCAGGTGAAAAAAGTTGGAATATTTGGTATGCGTAAGTATTATTATCTGAAGTTGTGTGCTTGTGTTGATACCTTGCTCTTTCTAGGTTTCAATGGAGGAATTGTAGCATTGTCACTTTCTTGTATCTCATATTTTTATTATATACGGGGTTGGCTTTGAGATTGATGCCATAATTGAACTAGTACCAATCTTGCAAAATAGCTTTGATGCAGTATTGCATTGTATCTAGTCGCAGACTTGCGTGATGTGCAAGAATCGCTAAATTTATTAAATTTAGAATGCTATATGTTACCGAACTTGTGTGATGTGCTAGGATAGCTGAATTTATCAAATTAGAATACTATATGTTACCAAGTTAGCATAGCTTGGAGAACCATAAAATAGGTATAACTTTTGAAAGAGCTTCAATGCTAGTGATTTTCAAAATTTGGTTGAGCACCTTGATCTTCTCTCCTTCCTCTCCCATTTGTTTCACAAACTTTGCATGAGTGGAGACACTAGAGAGAGAGAGCAAGATCTATTTCCCCGACTATCAAGAGTCATAACTCCCTGTCTGTATAGAAGTTTAACCTTTATGAATCTATTGCTTAAAAAAAACTAAAAAGACGTGAGGTTTGAGACCAAAAAAGACATGGATAAGGAAAACTAAAAGACTATTAACTTGGAATGAAGATTAGTAACTTGATATATTATTTTACATTTAAGAACTTTAATTTAATTACTTGTATTATTTTATTTTCATGTAATCACATAATGGGGTAATTGATCATGAAGCTGAAAAAAAAGCAATGCGTCTGGTTTCCAAAAGTATATATCATGATAAAATGTATACAACATTTTGTTTATGTTAAATAAATTCAATTCAGGTACTAATGCTGTGCTATTTTATTTTCTCCTCCTAGATTGCTGCATTGTACTATTTGGGAATGGCGGGCCATTTTGCCCTAGGGAACAGCAATACTTTGGCTACTATTGATGTTGCTGGAGCTTTCATTGTATGCCACCTTCTTGTCTAATGCAGTTTACTAAAAGGAGAAACAAGTACTTTGTAGTGTACAAACATTATTGTCTGCACTGTGTTTGTGATGATCCAAGAAGCAATGAACATTTAATTTTAATTGAATTTTCCATTGCCAGGGCATGTCAAGTTACTCGACACTACTATCTGGCATCTTGATGTTCATCATAACCTATGCGTCCCCCATCTTGTTTCTTATTAGCATGGTGATGTACATCTCAGTGAAGGACACAACCTATCTCCTAATTTCCCAGAGTGCAGATTCAGGATATCTTCTCAAGATCATGCTTGCATTGCCTTGTCTGGTTCCACTGGGCGTGAATTCCATTCTCTTGACTGCATACACCATCGTACTGCTGTTGATGAGGAATCACCTATTTGTTTGGAGCGTCTTTTCTCCAAAGTAAGTTTTCATCGGATCCGACCTGGTCATGAATAAATAATTGAAATGTGAATATGAACTTTGGCATGTAGTAAGCATGGGCCAAGGGGTTGGTTTCATTCCCTTATCCTAACTGAAATTCATCATATCCTTTTTGGCCTTCTGGCTTTTTCACTTTGAAAGGATGAGATTTTAGCATATTATCCCCCACTTAAGTTTACATCAATTTTAGTCAGTTATATTCTACTACTACCTCTGCGCCTCCTGACCTTTTTATTTGGCATAAAAAGTAAGATACTGATTTGCTTGTTTAATGTCTACATTTAGCTCTTTCCATTCTATTTTGTTTTTTAAAGTGCCTTCATGAAACTTATTGTGTGCATTTTTCCTGCAGGTATCTCTATGTCTGCGCTACAACTGTATGCGTCTATATAGGTATATCTTCTGTGGCTATAACTGTGATCTATTCATATTTGGTGCTGGCCTTCCGGAAACGCATGCAATGCTCATCTAATACTGACGCAAGATAGAACTTGGCCCCCAAGAAACCCAATTTTGATGCTTAAAAAACCAATTTACAATTTGTTCCCATTGTTTTCATTACTTCAAAACTATTGCATCAACATTGAAGTAAAGGAATTAGATTTGAGGTTTTTTGAGCAATGTAAGTTTTAGAACTTGCAAGGAATGTGTCTATATCTCTTTGAATTATATAAGATAAATATTACAGTCACAAAGAGATTCTACAAAAATAAACTCATAAATTGATATGGTTTCGTATGATACGTTTGACCTATTTTACAATAAAAATAGTTTTACAATTTAATATAGTATCTCAAATCACTTTAATTTGTGATTTATTTTTGTGAAATTTTTTTGTGGCTAAAACATTTTCCCTCTGA
>QEOT01006774.1:0-21185 GCA_003123785.1 Pterocarya stenoptera
TCCTTCATCTATATGTATTTTATCCATAAGTATTTTAGCGTTGGGAGAAGGTGCCACCAATTTCTATGTAGCGTTTGTTTTTATAGATAAGATGAGATTAAAATTAAATATATTATTATAAGAATATATTTTTTTAATATTATTTTTATTTTAAAATTTGAAAAAAATTAAATTATTTATTTTATTTTGTATAGAAATTTAAAAAAATTATAATGATTAAATTAGATAAAATAAGATGAGTTAAGATTTTTTTTAAAAAATAAACGAAGAATTTTAGAAATTTCCATGTTGAATATATACCCAAGTCTGAACGCATAAACCTCCAAAAGATCTAAGCTAATTCAATCAGGCGTTTTCTTAGGCTGGAAAAAAGCAATTTTTTTAAAGTAGTAAGCAAATTGCTAACACAACAGTACTACGTACGTCTACGCAATTTTGGTCATGTGCTTTTTGTAGAGCTAATTTATACAGATCGACTATAAATTTATCTAGAACTTGGAACATAATCAAAGTGATGTTTTAGCGGACTATTTGGACAGTGAGATAATTTGAGAAGATTTTAGATAAAAATTAAAAGTTAAATATAATATTGTTAGAATATTATTTTTTAATATTATTATTATTTTGAGATTTGAAAAAAGTTAAATTAAGATTTAAAAAAAATTAAATTTTTTATTGTATTTTGTATAAAATTTTAAAAAAATTGTAAAA
The DNA here is from genome assembly GCA_003123785.1 of Pterocarya stenoptera. Classification (NCBI taxonomy): domain Eukaryota; kingdom Viridiplantae; phylum Streptophyta; class Magnoliopsida; order Fagales; family Juglandaceae; genus Pterocarya; species Pterocarya stenoptera. The sequence goes on from QEOT01006774.1 coordinate 712, forward strand.
CTGATATCAGATGAGAGAAATGATTTCTCAACATTAAAGTTTCATTGCATCTTTCCATTCTCGCTATTTCCAAAACTTAGATCATCCCCAAATCATGTGTGTGAATCTTTGAAAAGAAGTCAAGATAGAAAGAATTGAAATGATAAATGTTTTAACCATAAAGATTCTATAAAAATAAATATTTTATAAATATATAAACTGACGTGATTTAATATGACACATTAAATTATAAAATTATTTTTATTATATAATAAATTTAATATATCATACGAAATCATATCAAGTTGTCTATTATATTTACTTTTATAGAATTTCTTTCTAGCCATGACAAAATAATAAAGTATTAATTAAATTGATCGGAGTGGTAAGATGTCACTCATGATCTCATATGATCATGACTGTCATAGCTAGTGGGTACATAAGATCAATTCAGAATTAATGTGTTCCACCAACGTGGAACTTAAACAAAACCTTAAATCGAAATATATTACTGACAAATGAATGTTAATCAATCATTATGTTGGGGACTATTAAGCTAGATATACTAACATCAAAAAATAGTAAAGTTCTAGAAGAATTGTAAGAATTGTAGACAAGTTCCTCTACTGTTATGTAACGGTTTTGATACCCTTTGTACATGTATAAGTACCACACACTGTGGCAATGAAATGCAAGGAAAATTATTCCTCAAAATATTATCTTCTTGTTATGGTATCAGAGCAGTACGACTAGCTGTCTCTCTTTGATCCATGGCCGAATCTCCTTCTCCCCCTCCTCCTTCACCTTCTTCCCCACAATCACTACCAACCACATCCATAATCTCTTCTTTCTCACATATCGTAACTACAAAGCTTACGAATGACAATTACCCTTTCTGGAAGGTGCAAATTAGCACCTACCTCAGAGGGCAAGACATCTTTTATCTCCTAGATGGCTCACTCCAAACTCCACCTGAGTTTCTTCCAGATAAACCAAACACTATCAACCCATAATACGTGGTATGGAAAGGTACCGATCAGTTGGTCCTCATCATTCTTTTCTTCTCCATTTCGGACTCTATTGTTAGTCATGTCCTTTCCTCAAGCACTTCACGAGCTCTCTGGACCTCTCTTGTTGCAATGTTCTCCTCTAAATCTCAAGCACAAGAGCTTCACATCAGGTTGCAACTTATCCATCTATCACAAGGCAATCAAAATATAACAGAATATTTTGGGAAGGTTCATTCACTAGCCGATACACTCTCAGCAACAGGGAGTCCTCTTCATGATAAAGAGTTTGTTTCATACCTACTTATTGGTTTAAATTCCTCTTATGATTCTCTTGTGACCTCTATCACAACTCGGACTGACCCTCTTTCCTCACATGAGTTATATCAAATGTTGTTAGTTCATGAAAGTAGGGTACACCACAAGATCAATCGGACCAATACTAAACCTTTTGCAAATTTCTCCGCTGCTAACGGTAGTGGTCGAGGAAGAGCCCCAAACCGTGGTGGTAGACAAGGAAGAAGCAGTCGTGGTGGCAGATATGGAAACAATTGTGGTGGTGGTTGTTCCTATAATCCTTCCCCAAATCAACCCACCTGTCAAGTCTACAACAAGCAAGGCCATGTTGCTCTTCAATGTAGATTTTGGTTTGACCACTCTTACCAGCTTGATGCCCCACCGTCATTCTCAACAAATTTTACAGCAGCTCCAAGTTCCTTTTCTAACAAAGCTTGGTACCCTGACTCGGCAGCAACGCATCATATTACCAACAACCTGAACAATCTTAGTATTTCTTCAGATCAATATACTGGCAGTGATCAAATTTGCGTAGGTGATCGTAATACGTTGCCCATCCAACACTTCGGTGACTCCTCCTTCTCAACTCACTCTTCCATTTTTCGTTTGCAAAACTTACTCCATGTTCTCTCCATAACTAAGAACCTTATCTCTGTGTGTAAATCTTGTTATGACAATCAATGTTTTTTTGAATTTCATGACACCTTCTTCTCTGTGAAGGACAAGACCACGCAGAAGATCCTCCTCACCGGTCCCAACCATAACAGGCTTTATGTCTTTCCTCCAGCATTATCTCCATCCTCTTCGAACCATCATCCCTCTACTCAAGTTGGAGAACGAACCTCTTTAGCTAACTGGCATAATCGGCTCGGTCATCCATCACTCAAAATCGTGTCTCAAGTTCTGCACTCCAACCATTTGAAGTTTCTTCTCAGAGAGCATTCCTTCACATGCTCCACCTGTCCACTTGCTAAGCTTGACCAACTTCCTTTTCAACCCAGTCAGGCCTAATACACAAAGCCCCTTCAGTTACTTGTAGCAGACTTGTGGGGCCCATCCCCTCACATTTCTCGTAATGGCTTTAAGTATTATTTGTCTCTTGTTGATGCTTATACACGATTTACATGGATGTTTCCTCTTAAACTTAAATCGGATGTTCTAGATATTTTCACCAATTTCTTGCCATACATTGAACATTTATTCAATTCCAAACTTATTACGCTACAAACCGATGGTGCAAGGGAGTTCAAGGCTCTCACTCCACTTTGTCAAAAACTCATAATCACTCATTGTTTTTCTTGTCCTCACACACATCAACAAAATGGACTTATTTAATGTAAACACCGCCATATTGTTGAGACTGGGCTAGCCCTCTTCGTCCATGCTTCCCTTCCATTTTCCTTCTGGGTCGAAGCCTTTGAAATTGCTGTTTTTTTAATTAATCTCATGCCCAGCCCAATTCTTCAACGTAAATCACCTTATTTTCTAGTCCATAATAGAAGCCTAGACTACTCCTCCTTAAAAGTCTTCGGTTGTGAGTGTTAGCCCAATTTGAGACCATACAACACTCACAAAATGGCCTACAGATCTATCTCATTATTTTCTTGGGCTATAGCCCAACCCATAAAGGGTATAGATGCTTGGACCTTAAAACCCAACGTATGTATATCTCACGGGATGTTATCTTTGCTGAATATTCCTTTCCCTTCTGCAATCAATAGCCCAAATCCATCCCTCCTGTCAACCCATCCACGGCTCGTACTCCTACAACCCATCTTCCTCTTCTTACTCCCTCTATACTCGGTCCAGGCCCTTCTTCTCCACAAATTCCCTCCTTCACTCCTACTCATTCTTCTTCTTCTTCTCGCCTAACTCGTCTTCCAGCCCCTCCCGAACCTCTGTTCCCTCTCCTCCAATACCTCATCGCCGTTCATTAATCCCTCATCGATCCCCTATCATCACTAGATCCCAGTCCAACTCATCCCGTCCCTGTATTCCTATAGATGGCACTATGCCCTATCCTTCACGAGTTTGCTTCACTGTTGCTATTATTGTTCCTGACCCCCCTTCTAGTTTTGCAGCTACCTCCAAATAGCCCGATTGGAAGCTGGCCATGACTCAAGAGTTTGATGCATTACAGAACAACTCTACTTGGAGTCTTGTCCCACCTGATCCCTCTGCAAATCACCTTGGCTATCTTTGGGTCTACAAGACCAAACTAAGGGCGGAAGGGTCCATTGAAAGAAGGAAGGCCCGCTTGGTAGCTAAGGGCTATCATCAACAACCAGGAGTTGATTATGAAGGTACCTTCAGTCCGGTAGTCAAAATGCCCACTATCCGTTTGATTATTTCAATTGTCGTTTCACATAATTGGAGTCTGAGACATGTAGACATCTAGAATGCCTTTTTACACGGCTCCCTCACTGATATTGTCTACATGTAGTAGCTCCAGGGCTTTGTTGATCCAATTCATCCCTTATATGTCTGTAATTTACAGACTGAAGCAGGCACCAAGGGCTGCCCAACTCAGTTCGTGGCTCATTGCCTAGGGGTTCATAGCTTCCAGAGCTGATCCGTCTCTTTTTATTCTCCACCAAGGTGATGTTCACATCTATCTATTTGTCTACATAGATGATATTGTGATTACATCATCTGTCTCCTCTCTTATTGATAAAATTGTTGATGATATGGGATGTGCTTTCCCAGTTAAGGACCTTGGAAAATTATCCTAATTTTTGGGCCTTGAGGTTGATTACTTGCCATCTGGATTACTAATCTCTCAACACAAGTGTATTAAGGATCTCTTGCTTAGAAGTAACATGCTTAATTCTAAGCCAATCACCTCACCTATGGCAGTCTCTGTGAAATTATCTTTGTTTGATTCCCCTGATTTTGATGATATTCACCACTACCGTAGCATTGTGGGCGGGTTACAATACCTGTCTCTTACACGGCCCGATATTTCCTTTGCTATGAACAAGGTGTGTCAATTTATGCACAATCCTAAACAGCCTCACTAGACAACTGTTAAGAGAATTCTTCGGTACCTCAAAAATACCATCAATTTTGGTCTGTTTTTCTTATCAAAGTCTTCTCTTCAATTGCAAGCTTATTCGGCTACCAATTGGGCTAGATGCCTGGATGATACACAGGAGGGTATAGTATTTTCCTTGGTAAAAATCTTGTTTCCTGGCGTTCCAAAAAGCAAAAAACTGTGGCTCGTTCCAGCATAGAGGCTAAATACAAAATCCCTTGCTGCCTCTGCTACAGAAGTTATTTGGGTTCAAAGACTACTTTCAGAACTTGGTATTCACCTGTGAACAGTTCTAATATTATGGTGTGATAATATTGGAGCCACTTTTCTGGTTGCTAATCTTGTGTACCAATCAAGAACTAAGCATATGGAGGTTGATTTTCACTTCATTAGAGACCGAGTTGCTGCCAAGAGTCTTACTGTCAAATTCATCAGCTCCAAACATCAAATTGCGGATGTATTTACTAAACCTTTAGTGTCAAAAAAATTCTTTCATTTTAGATCAAGTTTCAATGTATTAGATACCCTATTGGACTCGAGGGGGTGTATTAAGCTAGATACAATAAAATCAGAAAATAGTAAAGGTCTAGAAGAATTGTAAGAATTGTAGACAAGTTCCTCTACTGTTATGTAACGGTTTTGATACCCTTTGTACATGTATAAGTACCACAGACTGTGGCAATGAAATGCAAGGAAAACTTTTCCTCAAAATATTCTCTTCTTGTTAGGGATGACTTGAATACTTTAGACTTTAATGATTCTTCTAATCTCAACAGTAAAACAGAAGATGTTGGAGACTTCTTCACTTTGGACGCATACCTACGGCCAACTAGCTCTATATTATTAAATATTGGAGCATTTTCCAATTAAAAACTTGAATATCTTTATAAATAATTATTATATAACTTCGAAATAGTTCATGTGTTCTCATAAGTACTATTATTTGATACACGATATATATCTACATATCAATAAAAATTTATTTTATATAAATCAAGTCAATGTGTAGAACACAGTACCATCTATATTATTTTAATTATAAGATTTGATTTATAAGACTTAAATTTTAAAGATTTATCTTTCAAATCAAATTATATATTGTAAACACTTTACTAGATGTGTTTTATATACCAACTTAAAAGATAGAATTTTTCTTAAATCAATGGAGCAAGAATTATTAAAATTAATAACTTTTTCTTTTTAGATAGAAAATTTTAATAACTTAATATAATCTAATTAATTAATTAAAATCATAAAAGACTAATTAAGGAATTAACCTAGCACCATTAATCCCTCGATCGCTATCATGATATCATGTATATCTAGCGTTATTTAATTTATGAATTTTTATTTTATTTTAGCACTGATTTATATAAGTGTTACTAAACACTATTTCGATTCATAAAGTGGGATAATTATAGTGATCTATTCCCTAGCTACCATTTTTCTACGAGCAAATACTCTAAAGAATAAACCTTATTCTTTATTACACGTTCATGAATATTCTACCCGCATCTTATATAAATGGGAAGTCGGCCTTTGAATATATACATTATTATTTTAGAAAAATATTGACTCAAATTAAAGACTATAAATCAACGTAATGAGATAAAAATAAATAAATAAATAAATAAAGATATCAGTTAAATTATTTGTTTAATTTATTTTTTTAGCACTTTTGTTAAAAAATTATCATTTAATATAGAGTTATCCTATATATGTATTTTTCTTTTGAATCAATAGGCTAGAAGGAGTCGATCAGAGGTGGCTTTCCTATCCGGATTTAGCCCCTCAAATTAGGTTTAAAGAATAGAAAAATTCTATTTATAAATCGGTATGGATAACATGTTTAATAAAATACTTACATTACAAATTAAATCAAATCTTATTATTTAAGTGATGTGGATGGTGTTTTCTACTTGAAAATTGAATAACTCAAAAGTATAACTGAAAATTATATTCCATTAATAAATTCAATAAAGTCTTAGGTCTCGTTTGGATACAGAAACGCGATTTCATCTCATCTCATCATTATAAGTTTTTTAAATTCTCAAACAAAATATAATAAACAATTTAACAATTATAACTTTTTTTAATATTAAAAAATAATATTCTAATAATATTTTATTCAACTTTCACTTTCATATAAAATCATCTTATCTCATCTCACTATCCAAACTAGGGGTGTAAATTTAAACCGAAAAACTGAAAAACTGGTCTGAACCGGATCGGTTTTACTGGTTTTGAATCGGTCCGGTTCGAAACCGGTTCTTATATCTCATAAACCGGCCAGAACCAGTCTAGTTCCGATTTTGGAATTTTTCAGACCGGACCGGATCGGTTGATAAAATATATATAAAAAGTAATATTTTATATATAAGTTTTATACAAAATTAAATTATACAAAATATTTTTTATATATTAATATATAAGTTTTATATATAATTTATAATTATATGTGAAATTTATATATATAATATAATTATATTTCATATATGAAATAATTTTATATTATAATTTATAAATTATAACATAAAATGTTAATCTTAAACATGAACATTTGTAATTTGTTTGATCATATGCTATTAATATAATTATATATAAGATAATGTTATTATAAAATAAAAGTTTAATCTTAAAAATGAAAATATAATATCATGTATTATATAGCTATACTAATATATAGTTATACTAATAGTCTAATATTTATACTATTAGTCTAATATTATACTAATGTTAAATTTACATTTTAAAAAAATCGAAAAACCGGACCAGACCGGACCGAAAACTGGTAAAACCAGAAGTATCGGTTTAGGAGGGTAACAGGTGCGTAATCGGTTTTGAAAAATACAAAATCGATAATACCGGTTCGGTTCAAGATTTTGTCCAAAACCAGCCGGTTACACCCCTAATCCAAACAGACTTTAGGCTATTAATACTAACAATTTAATGTGAATTCATATTCCAACAAGCTTGACTAGCTATATTCTAATCATTGAATCACGACTAGCTAGCCAGGTGGAATATATATATATATATATATATATAAAGACACACTAGTAAGGGCAACGGTATGCCCAGATGATAGAAATAAAAAAAAATATACATGAATTTTATATACAAGTCAGCGTCCTATTTAAATATATAATTACAACAGTTAGAAATTTATATGAACTTAAAAGTGAAGAAATAAACATAAACTTTACATACAAATCAGCGTCATATTTAAGCATATAATTACAACAATGAAAAGTTTAACAAAAGGAGATTTAGAGTATTTAATAAAATACATTAGAAAACATTATCTATATTAATAAAATATATTTTTGTACTTTATGAAGATTTATAATTATATTAATAAAATTATTATTGTTAATTTTAATAATTTAATATTATTCTGGTGGTGTGCAATATCGATTAGCAATGTTTTTTTTTTCTCATTTGAATGCCAAAGAGAAAAAAAGAAAAGTCGGCCCAATTTATCTAGGCCCGTATTCAACCATGAAGCCCAGCCCACCCATCAGCCTAAAACACAAAACGACACAGTTTTGAGCACAAAACCATCCAGCCCGCCCCATCCCAAATCCAAGATGGCGCCGTGCCATGAAAAAAAGGAACTCTTTCTTCCAAATCCCACTCTCACTTTTTAATGTTTTCATATCTGAATGGGATAAAAACACATGTGGCCCATCACTATTTCTTCCAGATCCTTCTCTCTCTCTCTCTCTCTCTCTCTCTCTCTCTCTCTCTCTCACTTTTCTTCTTCTCCTTCTCTCATCCCTTACATTTCCGTTTGATATCTCTCTCTCTCTCTATCTACCTCCCTCAAACCTACTCTCACTTTTCATATTTTTGGCCACATTTACTCTTCACGACTGTCTATATTTTTGTTTCCATCGTGGATCTGTAGGTAAATGAAGAGGTATTTCCTACATATATGAGTTGATGTAGATTTTTTTAACACGTTTTATTTCTATTTGTTTTTCTGTTATGAACCAAGATATTCTGTAATAAGAAAGTAGAAAAATAGAATGCTAATTCGAGGTTACCAAGCCTCCTTAGATTCTGTAAATTGAAGATAAACGATCCTCCCTTTTCATTGAATGCAATTAACATAAACAGGCCATGGACAGTGACCTGTTACACGTGGGGTAAAACCCATTACTTTCGAAAATAAATAACTGACCCAAACCACTACAAGTAGTAATAAAAAAAACAACCCACTAAAGACCCACTTGGCCCACTACTCATGACTTAGTCAAATACTAAAATTAAACCAAATGACACAGCATAACCATCACAAGACAGACTTCGGGCTTTTAGGAGCCAAATCCCTAATCTCATAATAGACCCCCCTTCTTAGGAAACCTTGTCCTCAAGGTTACGAAATCGCCTCCTTAGGGTTTCTAGATCTTCCCAAGTAGCATTCTCCTCGTCGACGCCAAACCACTGCACTAGAACCTCAACTTCGACGACGTTCCCTTTCTTCTTTAGCCTTCTTTACAAGATTCTCTCAAGTTCAGACTCCAAGGAGCCATCGGGAGTGATAGTCAGTAAGTCTGCACAGGTTTGTATTCCTTCTCCAAGCTTCATCTTAAAGTTCAAAATATGAAATACTTGGTAGATTTTTGCTTCCGGAGGTAGATATAGTTCATAAGCAACTTGACCCACCTTACAAATCACCTTGAACGGCCCATAATATCTTGGTGCAATCTTTAAATTTCTTCTAATTGCTACTATCATTTGCCAGTACGACCATAACCTGAGGTAAACCCACTCGTCAATCTCAAACTCTTCATGTCTTCTTGTTTTGTCAACAAAATATTTCATCTTTGATTGGGCTTCTTGTAGGTTCTCCTTGATGAGTTTAGCAATAAACTCACGGTTTCGAAGCTCTTCATCGATTACTTGGACTTTAGTAGTGCCTGACTTGTATGGTAACAGCCATGGAGGTGGCTGGCCATAGATAGCTTCAAAGGGTGTCACCTTTGTAGATGTATGTATTGAGGTATTATAGGAATACTCAGCTAAAGGTAACCACTTTACCCAATCTTTTGGTCTGTCACCAGAAAAACATCGGAGGTAGCATTTAAGCACTTTATTCATGGCCTCTGTTTGGCCATCCATTTGGGGATGATAAGCGGTGCTGAGTAATAAATCTGTTCCATATAATCTGAATAATTCCTTCCAGAAATTGCTAGTGAAGACAGGATCTCGATCACTAATAATTGTCTATGGTAACCCATGAAACTTAAAGACATTATCCAGAAATACCCTAGCCACTGTTATTGTTATATATGGATGATTAAGAGGTATAAAATGAGAATACTTACTTAACATGTCCACCACAACAAAGATTACTATCTTACCTCCGGAGGGGGGGTAGACCTTCAATAAAATCCATGCTGACATCTGTCCAGTTTTTGCTACATATGGGTAAAGGTTAAAGCAACCCCAAAGGGTGGAGGGCTTCAACTTACTCCTCTGGCACACATCACATTTCCTGATATGTGTTATGGCATCATTTCTTAAACCAGGCCAGTAAAACTACTTTTTGATTCTTGCTTGTATTTTAAATACTCCTATATGGCCCTCTAATGGACTGCTGTAGAACTAGTGCAAGATCTGCTACTGGAAGGGGACCAATGACCCGAGATATAATCTACCCTTGTAAAAGAGTAACTCATTTCGGAGTTGGTAATAAGATAGGTCCAGGTCTCCATGCTGGTAGTGGCTTATTAGCTGCTGCAACATGGGGTCTTGTTGGTAAGCTTTTTTCAACTCTTCTATCCATTAAGCTTGCACGATGCTAATGGCTTGATTTTGGAGAATTTGGTTTTTCTATATAGCTTGGTTTGTTAGGATGGATTTTGGATTTATGGGATTGTGTTTGGGTTGAGTTGGATCTGTTTTGCAAATGTTTGAGGTTGGTGTTTGGTCATTGTTTGGGTAATGGGGCTCTGAGTATTGCACCTGAGATAGGGCATCAGCTAGTGCATTACTCTTACCACTTCTATATTTCATTGTGAAATCATACACAAGCAATTTAGAGACCCATTTTTGTTGTGATGGGGTCCCCACTCTTTATTCTAGGAGGTATTTGAGTGTCTGTTGGTCAATGCATACTTTGAAGGACGATCCCAATAGGTAGTGCCTCCATTTTCTTATTGCCATCACTAGTGCCAACAACTCATTTTCATAGGTGGAAAGGTTAAGATTCTTGCCCTTTAGAGCCTAGCTGAAATAAGCTATTGGCTGCCCTTCTTGCATTAAAACTGCTCCCAATGCTTTCCTTGATACATCACATTCTACAGCAAAAGTTTTAGTGAAATTGGGTAAGCTGAGTACTGGTGGCCTTACCATTGCTCCCTTAAGGTTCTCAAATGCATTTTGTGCCTTATCATTCCAAGAAAAATAGTTTTTCCTTTGAAGAGCTATGAGTGGGGCCGTTATAGCTCCATACCCCTTGACAAATTTCCTATAATATCCTGTGAATCCTAAAAAACCTCTTAGTGCCTTAAGGTTTTTAGGAGTTGGCCATTTTTGCATTGCAGCCAGCTTCTGAAGATCTCCTTTCACTCCATCTCTTGAGATAATATGTCCCAAGTATTCCACCTCTTTACTGCAAAAAACACACTTTGACAGCTTTGCATAAAACTGATCAGCTTATAATAATTTCAGAACCCGAGTAACATGTTGTACATGTTCTTGCATAGACTTGTTGTAAATTAGGATATCATCAAAAAATACCAGTACAAACTTTCTCAAATAGGGTCTAAACACATCATTCATCACCCCTTGAAATGTAGATGATGCATTAGTAAGCCCAAAGGGCATTATCAAAAACTCATAATGTCCTTCATGCGTACGAAATGCAGTTTTCCATCAGGATTCATGAGTATTTAATAATATCCCGACCTTAAATCCAACTTAGAAAATACCTCAGCCCCTCCAAGCTCATCAAGCAATTCATCAATGTTGAGAATAGGGTACTTATCTTTTATGGTTTCCATGTTGAGTGCATGATAATCAACACACATTCTCCAACTCTCATCAGCTTTTCTAACAAGTAGTACCGGAGAAGAGTAGGGACTTTAATTGCTCCTTATGCTTCCATTCTTCAGTAATTCAACTACCAGCTTCTCCATTTCTTCTTTTTGATAATAAGGGTACCTGTAGGGTCGCACACAAATGGGTTTAGTACCTTCCAGTAATTTAATTTTATGATCGTAATTCCTGGGAGGTGGCAACCCTATTGGCTTGGCAAAGACCTCTTGAAAGTGGTCCAAAATTTTTTGCACCTCTACTGGTTGTGTTGCACTTCCTTTACTATTATTACCCTCTATAATGTGTAGCCAAATTCCTCTCACAACCCCCTCTTTGAATTTCACTCTAGGAACTTCTTCCACAATATTGTGCACTGGTCTCTGAATCCCTTGCAGCTGAACAGATTGGTTTCCAAACTGAAACTTCATAGTTAAATAAAAAAATTCCATAAAATAGACCCTAGCCCACTTAACCAATCAACTCCCCAAACTACATCACATCCTCCAAGAGTCAACAAATACAAGTTAGCCATAAACTCATGCTCGTGTAGCTTAAGAGAAAGTGTCTTACATTGACCAAGGCAAGGAAGAGTGGCACCATTAGCCACTTGAACTTGTTAAGTGACTTTCTTCCCTTGACAGATTGGACTTTCTTGCTACATAAAGATCTATAAAACTATGAGTACTCCTTGTATCAATCAAAACCAAAACTTTTTGATGATTAATTTTAGCAAACAACCTCATAGTTTTATGGGCTAATGAACCAACTATAGCATGTAAAGATATACCAAATAATTCTCCAACTTCTTCATTCTCAAATTCCTCATATTCGATCACATTCAAAACCCCTTCTTTTTCCACTTACTCAATCTCTTCTTCCTCAATTCCCATACCCTCAATGAGGAATATCCTGGGCCTATTATACTTATGCCCTGGATAATATTTTTCATCACAGTAATAGCATAGTTTCTTCTCTCTTCTCTCTTGCATTTGAGTGGGAGTAATTCTTTTGATGGGAAACTTGGGTTTTTGGCCATGGTAGGTGGTGGTCTCACAGTTGTATTTTGAGTTTTAAATTTTGGTTTAGGTGGAGGTGCAAGCAGTCTAAGAATGGGTGGGTTTGCAAGTAGCTTGGGGTATTGGTATTGGTTGATAGATTGTGGATTTTGGTTCTTGGGTTGGTAACCTTGGCTTCTCCTTCCCACTTCCTCCTTTTGTAACCTTGCTAGTCCAAAAGTAGCTGATAAGGTAGTTGGTTTAAACATAGCAACGAGGATTTTCAAATCATCTCTTAACTCACTTATAAAAGTGCTCACTCTAAATTCTTTTGTAATGCCCTTGATTCTGTTAGACAAAATCTCAAACTGACTTTGGTATTCCTCAACAGAATTGACTTGTCGGAGTTTTGTAAAAACTCCTATGGGATCCTCATAAGCTATAGGACCAAATCTAATTTTAAGTGCCCCCAGAAGTTATTCCCAAGTGTTCACTGGACTCGACTCTACAAGCCAACAATACCAAGTTAGGGCCTTACCTTCCATATGAAAAAGGCAATTTGAACCTTTTGATCATCTGGAGTGTTGCAGTAAGAGAAAAACTGCTCAACCCTTAGGATCCATTCCACAAGATTAGATTCATCAAATTTAGGGAAGCCAAACGAATGGTCCTTGCTTGTAATCCCCCATCACCCTCAAATAGAGGGTTACTATTTACTTTAAGAGATTTATTACTTGATGAATTCTCTCCTGAGTTTTGTTTTGTAGCATTAACCACAAGTGTTCATAGCTGGATGCTAAGTTGTTGAGCTGTTGAAAGATACCCTCCAACAATAGCTTCTGCCTATTCTACTACTCTCTCACCTGCGTGGATTCAACCTTCAAAGCAGCAACTGCTTCATTCAACTGAGCGTGGCGCGTTCCTTCTACCATGGTGCCAGAACCTGGCTCTGATACCACTGTTATGAACCAAGATATTCTGTAATAAGAAAGTAGAAAAATAGAATGGTGATTCAAGGTTACCAGGCCTCCTTAGATTCTATAAATTGAAGATAAACGATCCTCTCTTTTCATTGAATGCAATTAACATAAATAGGCCATGGACAGTGACCCGTTACACAACGTGGGGTAAAACCTATTACTTGCGGAAATAAATAACTGACCCAAACCACTACAAGCAGTAATAAAACAACAACCCACTAAGGACCCACTTGGCCCACCACTCATGACTCAGTCAAATACTAAAATTAAACCAAACGACACAGCAAAACCATCACAAGACAAACTTCGGGCTTTTAGGAGCCAAATCCCTAATCTCATAACATTTTCCTATGGATCTGAATAGATCTTCATATATTTGAAGTGATTTTGTTCAAATCTCAACGTTATTAGTATTTTTTTCGCTTGATCTTTATTTTTTTTTCTCTTTCACTGATTTTTTTGTGCTTTCCTATCAAGTTATTTTGTTTTTCATAGATGTGGAGATTGTTTTTTTTTTCGGAATAGATGTGAGTTGATGTAGATTATTTTTAATTTGTTTTATTTACATTTTTGTTCCTATAGATTTGAACAGATCTTCATATATTTTAAGAGATCTTGTTCAAATTTCAGCGTTATAATTTTTTTTTTTGCTTGATCTTTATTTATTCTTCTCTTTCACTAATTTTGTTGTGCTTTCCTATCGGGTTATTTTGTTTTTCATAGATGAGGAGATTTTTTTTTTCTAGTGTAGGCTAATGAAGAAACCCTTTTCATTCCTTATAGTTCTAAGTAAATCTGAAAGAATTTTTTTTTTTTTTAACTTTTTTTGTTGTTATTGGTCGTTTAATTTTTCTAAGATTTGAGTGCTGTTTTTTTTTTTCGTGTAGAATAACGAACAAATCATCTTCATTCGTAATAGATCTAAGCAATTATCAATTTTTTTGAAATTGTTTTATTGTTATTCATTATTTTTTTCCCGTAGAGACCTTAACAAATCTTCATAGATCTAAACAGTTTAGATCTGAACATTCATGTTTTTTATTTTATTTTTTCCAATTTTTTAAGATATGTTTAGATCTAAAAAAAAATATGTAAAAAACAACAAATCTGTGAAAAATGGAAAATTGAGGAATAGTAATAAGAGCGGTGAACAACAAACAATTTCAATTGACCCTGCTGTTTGGCTTTGTTCTTATTTTTCCACATGTCACTGTAATATTGTTTCATATCTGAGGATCTTACTTTTACTTTTTTTTTTTTTGGAATATTGTATAGGTTAACAGTTAGCATCTTCTGATGGAACACATAAATGGACATACAAATAGAAGATTGAACAACAAATAAGAGCTGTGAACAACAAACAATTTTAATTGTTCCTGTTGTTTAGCCTTGTTCTTGTTTGGCCTTCTAATGTTTTTCATACATTAGATGTAACTTTTTTTTACATTTAAGTGCTCTGTGAGATAATTATGTAATAAGCAATCAAAAAAGATTTAACTAATAAGAAGGAAAATAAGAAATCGTACCAGACGATACAAATCGTGAGAAGAGGTGAATAAAGTTTCTAGATATTTTGGTAAATAGATAAAATTGTAGGTTGAAGAAGACCAAAAATTGTATATAAAAATGGTGTGTAAATAGATAAAACAGTTAGATAAGCATGGCAAAGAAAAGGATTGAAAAGTAAGTCGGTTATGTGAAGAATTTAACAAAACTATTGGTAAATCCATAAATATGCCAATAAAACAGAGGGATAAAAACGTAAAAACAAAGAAAACAAATGATGGATAAAGAAAAAAAATGAAAAAAGAAAAAAGAAAAAAAAGTACTCGGCAAAAGAAAGATAAAATTGTAAACTATGAACAGAAGATAACAGAACTCAAGGACAGAAATGGAAAATAAATATAAAAGTATGGGCAAAATCGAAAAAGAAAATATTAGACGAAAATATTGTTTACTGATCATTCGCGTTCATATGTATAGTAGATATATTTATTTATATAAAACTTTAAAATATTGCATACGAAATTGTCTGGAAGAGAGCTTGATGGAATAAGCAATTACCTGCGACTTTCGCTTGACTAATTACCAATCATTAAACGTTATCGAACATAACTACATACATCACTCAGCACTATCTAAATTAGACGGAAGCCGGTCCTTCGTTACTTCGCTCTCTCGGAAGCCCCTCCTTTTTCTCTCCCCCTTCGTTGCATCCAGATATCTCTCTTGCAAAAACTGTGGTTGTTCATCGTCATTCATCGAAGGAAAATCACTCGTGCGTCCATAACTGCGGCCACCATCACAGTAAGTTTATGTTTCAGAAGCATATGAGTTTAGGTTCTCTTTTCTATAGCTCATATATTGTTGTTGTATTTTTGTATACTTATAAAAAACAAATATATTGTTGTTGTATTTTTGTATACTTATAAAAAACAAATATATTGTTGTATTCTGTGGCTTGGCAAAACGTTCAAATTTCCTTTTCCCTGAAAAGCATATTCCAAAACAGAATTAGCGTTTTTATCAAAGTCCTATTTTTTATTGTTTATCTAGTTATTTCTAGTTTCTCATGTGGAACCATAGAAGGAATTCCATCACTACTACGTAATTTACTTCTTGTTGAGGACCCATTGGTGAGGCATGGTTACTGACCAATTTGTATTGGTTGCTGAGGCTATCCTATTGAGGCAAGGCTGCTGATTTTTTTTTTCTGCCCATACCAGTTTCTAGTGTTTTTTCTATTTTGTGCCCATCAGCCTATTTTGTGCCCTCTTGTATATTGTAATTTTGGACTCATTACAAGAAATAAGGCCTTTTGTAGCGATTTTTAGACTGTTGCAAAAAAAATCGTTGCAATAAGTCATTTTTTGCAGCGATTTTTTATATCGTCGCTATATTTTGACATTATTTTGAAAAATTTTCTTTTGTAGCGATTTTAAACTTTTTTGCTACGAAAAAATTCACTGCAAATAATAATTCAATCTTTTGCAGCGATTTTTAACCTTTTACGACGAAAAAATTCGTTGCGATAAAAAAATTATATTGCAGCGATTTTTTGTTCGCTGGAATTGTGAATGTGGCCTTTTGCAGCAATTTTTTAATTTTAAAAATCGCTGGAAATAATAATAATGCCATTCGCAGCGATTTTACAATCAGTTGGAAAAAAAAATTTTAACTAATTTGCGGCGATTACAATAAATCGCTGCTGAATGTCCAGTGAGAGTTGGGACGAGGGAAAGAATGCATACACTGCATCTTTTGCGGCAACTTTTTTGATCGCCGCAAAAGAAAGTAATGAAACTAATTCTTGTTTACGGCGATTTAAATTTCGCTGCGATTAAAACACAATTTTGGAATGGCGTTTTTAGCGGCGTTTTAATTTCGTCGTAAAAAAGTGATTAAATTAAACGTCGCGCTCATTTTCCTTTTCATTTCTCTCCATCCGGTCTCGGCCCCCTTCTCCCCCCCTTCTCTCCAATCCCTCCGACGCACACAACGCACGCCGCCACGCACAGCCCGTCGCCAACATTCCCACCACGCCACCACCATCTCACATCGAAGGCCACCCGCTCCTTCTCCCCCAGGCCCCGCCGGATCTCTTGCCTCCCCGAATCTGGCGTCTCACCCCTTTCTCTGTCGGATTTCTCTATATCGCCGCCGCTAGGGGCGCCGTTCGCTACCACCCACACGTCGACGTCGTCGCCAGTTCTTCGTCGGAGATCCCTTCTCCTCCACGCCTAGCCCAGCAACCGGAGGCCCTCCCTCTCTCCCTTGCTCTGTTTGCAACCCACGGCCACCACTCTCCCCAGCACCGTCGTGCTCCTCCGAGCCACCACTCCACGCCAAGCAACCACCATGACCACCCCTCTCAGCTTCCTCGTTAATAGATTTGGCTTGCCATTTCCTAGTAGACTGTATACTCAATTTCCAATATCTTTTCTTTGATATGGTCCTCCTTGTATAATGTTTCAATGGGGAATATGTAGGATATGTGGGCAGAGAGCCAGAATGAAGATATGGATCGTGCTATTACACTCTCCAATGCTTGCAAGGGAAAAAATGTGATTGGTAAGTGATATGCCTTTCAAATGCTTGCTAGTAGGTTTTATTTTCAAATCTTCTATTTTATCCTGTGATTGGCTTGATTTAATGAATGTGGCCCTAGTCTTTTATTTCCACTAACCCAGATGATAAAGACTGAAATAAAAGTCCATATTTGCCATTTTCATATGTCAAGCTTCTTGGATAATCTAGACTGTGAAAGCATTAATTTAAGTAGTACATTTGAGAAGTGGATTATGACGGTCTTGCATTGGTACTAAGTGCCATATGGTTGTGTATGGATGTTGGGTCCCATATTAATTGTGTGTTGGCTGCAACTAGACTTCATAAATAAATAAAGGGAGTTTCTATTGTCATTCTTTTGGGACATGCACATCCATGACTAACATGTCATATTCATGTTAAATCTGCACCTTACTAGTGATCCTGTCTAGGTTTGGCTTTGCTCCACAAAATTTGCTTGTATGAGTAAATATTAAGATGACCAACCTTCTCTTGCAAGTGTATAGGATGACCAACCTTCTCTTGGTAGTACAGAAAATATTCTAAGGTTAATTTGTACCATGCCAACGTGTCCATATATAGCTTCATCCTGATCTGCCATTTGCCTTGCCATGGAGAGTACTTTCATTGGCCATTACTAGTCATTGGTAGCTATTAATTTCTCTAACTTGAACATGACCCTTTGTGGACTCATTTTTCTAGAGTTATAAGATTGATATCTTCATGTTTGATTGGCATGCGATTATCTACTCTATATCTACTCTATATTCATCTTCATGTATTCCCATTGCTTCTGCTGAATGGCTGCAGTGAGAATGGTCTCTGCTATTGGCTTAACTCTGCTTTAGTCATGTAAACTTGTTGCATTAATTTGAAACTGTATGTGTCAATTACCATATATTAGTTGCTTTCTATTCAATGAAACTGCATATGTCAATTACCAGTGGGAAAGTAGTGAACTTTTTGGCTTTTCACTACAGCATTTTCAGTTCACCACTTGAGGCTACTTTAATGGATTGGGACTGATTTTCTTGTAGTGCACCACACATGCATGCCATTTCTCTAGATGCAGTTTAGCCTCAAGCCAGCAATAAAAATCTGCTAGTTGTTGGAAGAAAATTTGTCAGAGTTAAGCAAGCTATGGTTCTTAATCCTTGGATATGTATGAATTCTTACTACCCAAACGTACATGTGGAAAATAATTCAAGTTATGGTTTAGGTAGAGATAAGAAAGAACATAGCAAAAAGGGAATCATGTTTTTAGATATATTTCGTGATTAAACTCATGTGAACATCAAGCCTCTTCATTTGACTCCAATTGCATCAATCTTCAACTTCAATCAATCTTCAACTATGTTGTGTAATTCATACATTGGCTACTTGCTAGGTGGCATTGGGTTTATAAATGATTGTAGGGATGCTCCCAATTTGACCAAACATAAATGAGGCTATATATAGTTTTTGGGGCTGTCGGGATTTTTTATTGGTCCATTGTGATCTTGAGGTTTACTTTGCAGCTTATGGGAATGCTGGTTACATTAATTGTATTTCTTGATATTTTATGATGTTAATAGATTGATATATACTAATTAAATTGCTATTGTTGTTATTATTATTTTTCTTTATACATGAAGCAAATTAAGTACTTTTCAACTATTTGAAATTGAAGAAAAGAATTGAAATATAGAAATTAAGATATATATAAAGTACATGTGTATCATCGGTTAGCAATGATCTTTTATATACAATTAATAATGAGATTTCTTACGATGAGAATGGCAAGCCAGCTTGATATATATATTGAAACCATGTATACGAATTCATCCTGTTTCTTATAATGAATTAGTCAATTACATGCAAACGTGTGAAAACAAAATAGAAGGGAAAATGCATGGTAGCTCATAACAAGCAAGAAATCAAAGAATTTTTGCAACCACATAAAATTTCTGCTATAATATTTTTTTGTGTGCAACTTATGTTAAGAAAAGTTGTCACTTTGGAGATTTCTTTTGCGTAGTGTTTTTCTGAATTTCAAGTTCAGGCATTTTCTGTACTGTTTCTATCGTGGTGTCTTCCAACTCCATTTAATCTTACATTTTTCATCTAATACTAGTTTCTTTGAGTGTATAATCAAGTGGAAGTAAGGTAGAAACAAGTATAATCAGAGCAACTTACTATTGAAGAGGTGAGATGATTTTCTGCCCTGTTTTGTTCCAAGGTGTACAGTTCTATAAAAAAATCTGCTATAGTTTTATACTTCTTCCTCTATTTGAATCAATTTTTTAATTATGTTTAGGCTTCCATTTTTATGTGTTAAACCAGTTGAGATCAGTATGTATTTTTAACCTTGTCCTCAAGCTAATAACCTAAAGCAAACAATCAAGAATTTCACCTAAGCTAGAAAGTTTTCTCTTTAAATTTTCTGGTTTACCAAGACATACATCAGTTAGCTCCTTGCAGTTTTTATGCGATGTCTACACATATATCATGCTTCTTTCCAATTTCTCTTCAACACTAGTTCCTTTGCTTATGTAGTTGGGATTATGGTTGAAGGAGGGAGATTTTGAAACAAGTATATAAATAAATTATTGGTTGTACAAGTTTGTGCATAAATTTTCTGCTATACAATCTGTTTCCAAATCAGCCCATTTTCATTTCCATTTTCAACTTCATTATCCACTAAACTAAAGTTACTTTTTTGTGTGATAAACTACAGGAAAACAAGGGCAAAACTAGCCATCAAGTAAGCCCTAACTTTCCACACTTCTTGGTTCCAACAAGGTTACTAAAAGCTATCCAAAATCTATTTTGGTGAAATTTCTAGATTTTGATTCTTTGTTCCTTCAATTCCTAGCAATTTTCTATCATCTATACATTCTTAATCCATGGTTATGACCCATCTTTAATGTAGAAAACTCAATAGACGTTTATTGGGCAACAAGTATGTTATTAAACATGTTTATGAATTTCTTTATAATGCTTGGAATGTGGAGTTTAAATGGCTTGACTTAGTGCCAAGTATGGAAGTATAACATGAAATTATTATACCTTGAAGAAATGAATGGAG